>CAUPSL010000473.1:0-32157 GCA_963514005.1 Raja brachyura
CTCTCTCTCTCTCTCTCTCTCTCTCTCTCTCTCTCTCTCTCTCTCTCTCATCTCTCTCTCTCTCTCTCTCTCTCTCTCTCTCTCTCTCTCTCTCTCTCTCTCTCTCTCTCTATCCCCCCCCCCCCCCCCCCCCCATTCCTCCTGCCACAACTGAAACTGTACTAATCCTAAATCAAACTCTAAACTCAAAGCATGGATTAAATGTAAAACTAAGCGCACAGGGGCAGGCCAATATTGGCTGTGATCTCTTCCACAAGGGTTCTCCAGCATTTTTGTCTCTTCGATTTTTCCACCATCTGCAGTTCTTTATTAAACAGGGTATCATTTCGTGTTAGTTAGAGTCCCGCCCCCCCCCCCCCAACCCCCGGCAACTGCACCGCCTCTCCCCGTCTCTGCGACACCATACCCTCCTCTGTCCACTGCGGTTACTCTCCCCGCCAGGCTCCAACCTACTGGAGATCACTGCGCGCTTAGTATTACATTTAGTTCATGCTTGGAGTTCAAATTTTGTAAATTCAGTTTATGGTTTGAGTTTAGTTGTTAGAGTTTCGAGTTGAGAGTTTAGAATTGGAGTTTATAGCTAGAGAGATACAAAATTGGCCACACAGAAAAATAGGTGCAGGAGTAGGCCATTCGGCCCTTCGAACCAGCACCGCCATTCAATGTGATCATGGCTGACCATCCCCAATCAGTACCCCGTTCCTGCTTTTGTTTCTCGTTTAGAGTTTAGGTTAGGTTCTGAGTTTATAGTTTAGCGTTTAATATTCTAGCTTATAGGTTGCGAGGAAGGACGGCATGCACATGACGCCATCAGCCAAGGACGGTCGTTTTTAAATTCAAAGTTTTATCAGATTTTTCAACATTTTCAATAATAACTCGAGAAAAAAAGGATGACATTTTCAGATAAGGCGTTTGGAATCCGCGGGGAAAATGTCTACCGGAATATGAGATCATTTTACCGTTACCGCGTCGTTGTTTCACGAAGATCTGCAGACATTTTTCGCGAAGATGTGAAGATGCGAAGAAGAAGACACATTCACCTTAACATATGCTGATCTTCGAAAGAGATGTGAAGATGTTCACTATTCTGTTACTGAGGAAGCACCAAAGAATGTGGAGGCACGTGCACGTCAGCAAGCAAAATCAAATCTCTGGTTTTGGTATCGGGCAGGACGAATAATAGCATCAATACTGAGATGTGTTTGCAGGACAACTGCAGGTTCTCCCGCAATTAGTGTGATCAAATCAGTATGCTACCCCGATCTGTGCAGATTTAGCACTGAGGCAACAAGATGGGGTTGTGATCATGAACGGCAAGTAAGACATGTTTATGAGGCTTATATGCATACTGAACACTCTGGATTCATAAAGAAAGCCTCAGGACTGATCATAAACCCCAAGTACCCTCAGTGTTCTGAGCATTGTCGCGGGGTTGAGCGTTTTGGTATTTGAGAAATTAAATGTCCGTTCTGTAAGAAGGACATGCTTTAATGGCCGCTGCGGAGGACAAACTGTTTTGTCTTCAGAATTTTAATGCCGAGCGTCATCTGTCCAATGAATATGCTTACTACTACCAGGTCCATGCTCAAATTTTTGTCTCGGTGAGACCGTTTTGCGATGTTGTGGTTTGGACCAGTGATGACGTCCGTCCCCATATAGAGCGTACCGTGGGTAAGCATACTTTATGGACAGATGCTGTAGCTGCTTCTACTCAGTTCTTCAATTTAGGCGTGTTACCGGAGCTTGTTGGCAAGCATTTTACCAGTCCTTCCAAAAATACGTCAGAGAATGTCGTGGCCAGGATGAACAAAAATGGTGCTAATGTCAGGAGGGGAGAAGCGGGAAAATGATCATGTGTGATTTAAAATCATGTGTGATTCAAAATTTTGAATTTCAGGCATTCAATTTTTATTTTGAATGCCTGAAATTGCCAGAAAATTATGAAACACAACAAAAAGGGGTTTGCCCAGTTTGCAGGCTCCTCGCAAAATAAAAATAAAAATCAAAAAGAAATGAAAGGCAATTTTTGTGCTCAACATGTTTCTCTTTAACCTTGATTCCTTTCGAATCTAAAACGTTTCAGAAGTGATGCATCTGGCTGTAAAATTATAAAAAATCGCCCATGGTTCTCGTGGGTTTTTACATGCATAAAGAAAATGCTTCTGAAGCTAAATTTATCATTAAAATCAACCGCAAACCATACGTAGTTTTGAACTACATTTTAAAACTACGTATGGTGTGCGGCAATTTTAAAATTTTAGCCAGATTTTTCGTTTTTGACATTTTTTAGATGCCACAATTGTTACTGCGCAAAAAATGACCGTGCCGGTGGTATTTAACAGGTAAGAAAGTACGCGTTTCGCCCAATTTCACGAATACATTCACTACCTTTTTTAAGCGAGGGCATTTTTCATCGTTGCAAAACCGCCCCGACCCACTTGACGCCACGAGTACCCACGATTAGCACCACGACCTGCTATGACCTACCTACGACCTCGTACTCGGCAGAGGTTGTGAATTATGTCGTGAAAATGGGACAGGGGAGGATCCTCAGTGTGTCGGGGAGAGATGGGGAGGGTGAGCAAATGAGACAGAGAGGGCACGGATTCCTAAATCCCGCGGCGCTGAGTGCATTTTATAATCAGAGAAACGGGCGATTTCACCACTTCTTTGAACTGCTGCCTGAATTTCGTCTGGGTGACGGCGTAAAGAGCGGTGTTTGTGCAGCAGCTCAGGATCTGCAGCATGTAGCCCAGTTCGCCGATGGCGAATTCTGGATAGTTCCAGCTAAGATTTAATCCAGCCAGTCTGAACCACACAACAAATATCGCATGGACCGCCCACAACACGATGAAATTCCCCGAGATGACCGGCAGTAAAATGAGGGATTTCCTGCGGCTCTCCATCTCCGGGTCTCTGCCACTCTCCCCACTGCTGGGACCCCGGAGTCTCCTGCGGGCTCTGCTCGCCACTAACACGTATTTGATGGTGGAAATGTTGAATAAAAGAATGAGCACAAATGGGATCACGGGGGTGATGAGATATTGGAGAAACTCCCCAATTCCCCAGACCAATGAGAACCGAGCACCGGGTCTTGCCCAACAAAACCAGGGGGAATTAGATAGCATGTACCAACCCTTGAACATAAAATACCAGAACGTGTTTTTTAAACAGCTCAGCACGATCACTGTCCCCAGAACCACAGCCGCCGTCCTCTCGGTGCAATAGTTTGTTTTCAGCTTCTGGCAACAAATGGCCACAAATCGATCAAAGGTGAAGGTGACGGTGAACCAGACAGAACAGTCCGTGACCACGTAAAGCAAGAAGGCGTGGATATTACACACTGGGAGGACATAGTTCAGGAATATAAATGCCTCCCAGTAAGCAATTGGAATCTGCCTCAGTATCAGGTCGACAATAATGACCAGTAGATCGGCCGTTGCCATGGCGATCAGGTAGCGAGTGACACCTGTGGAGAGACCGCACTTTCCCCGGGACAGGACCACAATCGTTAGCGTGTTCACTGTGAGGAGGGAAGTAAACAGAAACATGACAGCGGACAAAACAAACTCGGCAGATTCATCGAGGGACAAATCAAATGCACAATCCTGTTCTGGAATTGTGGACGATTGCCTAACGAAACTGTCTAGTACTAACTACTCAAGGAAATACATTATTAATGGTAAAATCACTTCATCTGCTCGATTACTTAACAATGAGAAGCAGCAGTTACGACGGTTCGGCTAAAGGATCAGATCGGTTTGTGGCCATTGCTCACTTCAACATGGGAGTTTAGCTATTTGGTTAACTGTGAATTGGGTTCAATGTGGGCTGGCGAACAGACACTGGTCCTGCTCTTTAGTGTGAATCAATCAGCGCAGGGTTCTCCCTCTTTTTGTTGCCCAATGCGCCAGTGTCAGTCTGTGGGGGACAGGAATGCTTCCGATACGGTGCATAACGCAGAGACAGTGATATTGGGCAAAACTGGGCCAGATCCCAGCAGGAGCCGTTCGCTTCAATCGTACCTGGGAGGAGGTGGGAGGCAAAGGAACGCGTGTCAGTATCTCAGGATTGCATTGGACCTGTAAAAACCTGCAAAACCTGTCAACACCCAATAACACCAGTTTTGCACTTAGCAGTAGATATCATCGACAGCTGCAAATTGATCGCCAAGCGCACGGCAGCAATGGATTACAGCAGCAGAGTGAATTACAAGAACTGGAATGGAATGTTAACCATTGTTTACCGCGTTATTAACATTAGCTGTGGACATGGTAGCAATGTAAAAATAACAGGCATAAAGTGTAAGCAACACGGTGATAAACAGCGTGAAACCTATTATCCACACAATCAGGCAGCATCATCACATTACCCATTACTCTGTCAAATATTGTTTAAGCGAACACGTCATGAATTATTCGAGTTACAGACATTGATACCGGATTCCGTAACTGCCGCTTCTCACCTGTTGATGCGCGGGAATTTGGACGGGGACTTACCTGGAGAGGCAACAAGGGCGAGGATGGGATAAAAGACAGGCTGAATAGTTATGAGTAGGATGTAGATCCGTTTACTTAAGCTGTGCCTGGAGTCAAAAATATCGTGGGCCAAATAGAAGACTCCCTTCCCCATCGCGGTAACATCCCAGTCTACCGTTTTGAGAGACCGATCCATTTCTGTAACACCGCACTCGCTGTTCCTCGATTTCACTCGGTAACAATCACTTCACTCTCTAATATTCCCTGATTCCTAAACATCCATCTAACATCCCACGTTATTGGTCACAGATTCCGTATGGTTTTCTCCCTCTGTGCAGCTGCTGCTCTGTGTCGGTGACGGACGGGATGCTCTCACTAACACTCTCATATCCCATCAACAGGAATCCTCTTTATTGGAAATGGGAAACCTCCTGTGACACAACCGTGGTCCGTGAGGACTGACGTCAATTACACTCACAAACATCTACTGTTAACTCTTTTGTGTCCGGGCACAAAGTGCCTCACGGAAAGTGTAGCAGTCGTCATGGGTGATTATATCCATTATTTATGTTATGTTGAGTGGACAATTTGTGCCGGGGAGCAATCTGCGGGTCTGATAGAATCCGCACCATCTCTCCGCAATCCCGATAATCGTGAGCAGTCGTCTGAAATCCGAATGTTCAGTTTACAAGTACATTGTCCATGAAGGTAAAGTCGCAGGCAGAAAAGGTGGTCAAAATGGCCTTTGGCACTTTGGTCTTCTTCAGTCAGGGTATTGAGCATATAAGTTGGGAGGTCATGTTGCAGTGTATTAGACGTTGTTGAGACAGCATTTTGAATTTTGTGCTCAGTTCTGGGCACCATGTTAAAATAAATATATTGTCAAGCTTGAAAGGGTTCAGAAAAGATCTCCGAGGATGTTGCCAGGACTAGAGAGAGTGAGCTCAAGGGAGAGGTTGGGAAGACTGGGTTTCTATTCCATGGAGTGTAGGAGGATGAGGGGACATCTTATAGAAGTATACAAAATTATAAGAGGAATAGATCGGGTTGATGCACAGCATTTTACCCAGAGTAGAGGAATCGAGGACCAGGGGACATGGGTTCAAGATAAAAAGGAAAATATTTAATATGAATCAGATGCGTACCTTTTTCATACAGAGGGCGATGGGTGCATGTAAGAGGCTGCCAGAGGAGGTAGTTGAAGTTGGGACTATCCCATCATTTACGAAACAGTTAGACAGTAGATGGAAAGGGCAGGTTTCGAGGGTTATGGACCAAGCGCGGGGAAGTGGGACTAGGATAGCTGGGCATGTTGGGCCGAAAGGCCTGTTTCCATACTGCATTACTCTATGGCTCTAATTGGACCTACACTAACGAAATGACAAGCAATGCAGTGTGAATGGAAAATTATACTTGGACCATTTGGAATTGCAATGTTTGTCGTTGGTTCTCACAAGGAGGACGCAAGTGCAATGTGTTACGTTTCGTGTGTCTTCCGGAGCAGCCATTAGAATAATACGTGAAGATGAACGTTGTACAGTTTGGTTCAAATATTGCCAAACTCACTGCCGACCACGGCTAACAACCCGACCGCTTGCGAAGGGAATATTAAGGTGGCGGATGGTCACGGGTCAGTAATTAACGTGAAGGCCCAAAAATATACAAATGTTCCACCATTACCGTTACTTTCCGGGGCCGGGCTATTTAAAATGCAACCATTTTCCGTGAATTGATCGGGGAGAAATCTAGACACTGTGGGAAGGCACCAAATCCAAGGAAGGCAAATTCCTACTTGAATCGGCAGAGGTTTGGTCCATTGGGAGAAGTTCTTATTTCTTGCATTTCTACGTCTGACATGTATGGCACGAGTTGATTAAAGGCAACTTGGTCATATTTCAGGATCGACATGTCCCAGTAAGGAGGAGTGATAAGGATGAGAAATGGCCTTTGATGACCAAAGAGATTGTCTGTGGGGTCAATGCATAAAGGGAAGCGCATGAAAAGTTTAAGAAGTTGGGCGGCACGGTGGCGCACGGGTTGCGTTTCAGCCTTGCAGCGCCACAGACCCGGATTCGATCCCGCCCCCCCCCCCCCCCCCCCCCTCCCGTGACCATGTGGTTTTCTCCGAGATCTTCGTTTTTTTTCCCAAACCCCGAGGACGACCATGTTAAAATGCTGATTGGCTTGGCATAAATGCAAATATTGTCCCCAGTGTGTGCAGGGTAATGTTAATGTGCGGGGATCGTTAGTCGGTGTGGAATCCGTGGGCCGAAGGGCCTGTTTCCACGTTGTATCTATAAACTAAAGTAAGGATGAAATCAGACAAGGCCTTTAAAGAACACAATGCAACGTGAAAAAAAGAATCAATGGGTTAAATTAGGAACAACGGAATCCGTGTTTTGGCGAGTCAGATTGAAGTAAACTCCAAGGATTTGTACCCCTAATTTAAAAAAAAAATAAAGAAAAGCAGGTGAAAGTAGGTGTACTCCTGGATAAAGGAGTGAATTTGAGCTTGGAGTTCGGAGATGTCGACGAGGTACGAAACACATAATTTGCATTTATGCTGATTACTGAGAAGGACACGATGGACTGTGAGATGTATGTGGAGAATACAAATCTGCCAAAGGTAGACACAAAATGCTGGAGTAACTCAGCGGGTGATGCAGCATCTATGGACATAGGGAATGGGCGACGTTTTGGGTCAGGCTGTCCACCTTCGATATTAACCAGCATCTGCAGTTCTTTCTTTCTAATCTACCAAAGCAGTTTAATTTTAAGAAGGAGGAGGTTTGGGAACTCGTGAAGTGGATAAAATCCGCTGGTATCTATTTCGGGTTATTGAGTGATGAAGGAAAGGAGATTGCAGGAACATTGCGGGAGATAATTATCGAGCCACTGGCGATGTCCCAGAAGAATGGGATCCAGCTAATGATGTTCTACTGTTTCAGCAAGGGTGCAGAGATAATTTTGCGAATGATAAGCTGGTGAGCATCATGTCACCAGTGGGGAAGCTATTGTAGAGGATAATATAGGAAAGGAATTACTCGCATTTGGATGAAAATTAGTTAATTTGGGACGGTCGGCGTGGCATTGAACGCAGCACTTGGTGTTTTTCTAATTTGATCAACTTTTTTTGAGGAGATAGCACATGTCATCGATTGGGATAGGATGTTGAATGTCTGCGTAGATTTTTGAAAGACACTTGATCAAGTCTTCCGTGATAGGGAAATCCGAGATTAAGATGCACTGGATCTTCAGTATTTTCGTCCTGTGGATTTCAAACTGGTTTATAAATAAAAAGGCAGGGGGATTCGGTGGGAGAATGATGTTCGGGCGGGAGATCTGTGACCAGTGGAGTTACAGCAAGATTGGTGCTGGAGCCTCTGTTGACATGACTTACACATAAAACTAGATTGCTAAATAGTTGTGGTCGCGGACTGTGAGGGGGGATTCAATGTATGCAGCAGATTATAAACCAGGAACATACATCAATGGAGAAATGGCGGATGAGGTTCCATCTGGGCCAATGTGAGGTCTTGCAATTTGTGAGGTCGCATATCAGGATAACATCTACAGTTAGAGTCACAGCGTCACAGCGTGGAATCTGCCATTCGGCTAAACATTCCCGTGCCGAACGACAAGCCCCACCTACACCAATTATATCTGCCTTACTTTGCCCCCTTGACATCTAAATCTATCCTATCAATCTTCCTAAGCAAATGTGTTTTTTAAAAACACCCCCCCCCCCCCCCCCCCCCCCCCATCCCCGCTCCCCGGCAGCTCGTTCCATATATCTATCACTCTTTTTGCCCCTCCCACACATATCACCTTAAAATGGCAGGATCCTCAACAGCAGTGATATATAGGTTTCGATTTTTATTCCTTGAAAGGGCTTAGGTAAAGAGATACCTGATAGAAGTATGAAAAAATTAGGAGAGACAGATACGGTATATAAAAAAGAACGATTTCTCTCCAATTCTCGCATCACTTGTTTTGCTAGATTTGAATCCCTAGAGAATTCTAACAAGTGCACCGACATCCTTAATTATGTTATACCTGCTGTCTCCGACAGGGTTTTCATCCCTGTTGAAGATGTCAGCGTACACATACAATGACAGCTGCTGGGCCGGGTGGATGCAGCGCTTTCCTTTTGAGGAACTTTGCAACACAGTTGGCAGCATCTTTGAGGCCTCTGCAGACACCCAGATTTTCCCCTGTTATGGAAAACTTCGCATATAAAACCTTTGCCCAAGAATACGTTCCAAAAATATAAGGATTTCATATTTCGCTGTGGCGCGGAAGATGCTGTGGCCTCCTTAGTTCATATTATCTCTAAACACTTAGATAAACCCAACACCTATGCAAGAGCCCTCTTTCTAGACTTTTCGTCAGCTTTCAACACAATTCAATCAGACATTTCGGTGTCAAAAATGGTCCAGCAGGAACTAACTCCATATCTGATTCATTGGCATGCTTCCTCACTCACCAACAGAGTACAGATAATAAAGTTGAATAAAACCCTTCCATCTGCCATCACAACCAACGTCGGGGCACCACAGGGTTGTGTGAACTCAGCCATGCTGTTTACCTGTTATAATTATGATTGTCGTACAGATACACCAAATCAATATATTCTAAAGTATTCAGATGATACAGTTCTATTATCTCTTTTAGGTAACTCAGACAACCTCGGGCTGCACGGACTCGGCGTGAACAAATTGGTCGAGTGGACTGAAATTTTACTTCGGAGTCACGTGAGTGACTACGTGAAGACCCCGCCAGCACGCATGCGCGACATATCGTCGTACGCATGCGGAAGCGGCAGTCGGGAGGAGCGGGGCTCCTCCAGCGTAAGTTTAAAAAACTTACGCAAGGTAAGTCTCACCAGAGAGTGTGCGTCGACGAGAACATGGAAGGAAGGAAATCTAAACGAGCAGCGGCTAGAGCTGCCGCCATGGAGAGCACCCAGCAGCGGGCTGTTTCTCCAGAGCTACAGGTTCAACCTGCAGCTCCCGACTTTTCGCCCATAAGGGTGTCTGGTACACCGCGGCCGAGCGGCAATTCCACCAGAAAGTCAGCCGGGGCCGCTGACTCAGCTGAGTCCGGACCCGAGGACACCCCGTCCGTTGGAAGCGACGGAGGTCGTCTTTCCCGCATGGAGCGGATGATGGAGCAATTGCTCCAGCGTGACCTGCTTTTGCAGGGGCAGAGTCACGGTGGGCCTCTTAGCAGGCCCACGGCAGGCTCCTATCACGGTCTGCCTAATGTCTCACCCTCTATGCAGGGGAGCATTGGGGGTCAGAACTGGGCTGACCCCGAAGAGGGGGAGTTGGCTGAAGAACCTACTGTGTCGGGGGAATAGAATAGAATAGAATAGAATAGAATAGAATAGTTTCTTTATTGTCTTTGTAACATGAACCATGTACAATGAAATTTAAAAATGTCAACCAGTCAGTGCAACATTCAAACCATACGCAACATTCAAACCATATGCAACATTCAAACCATATTAAAAAAGATAAAACAACTAAAATAAATATGAAATATAAAAATAGCACGCATGAACACCCAACCCTACATCCTTTTGTCGATTTCACAGTGTACCAACCACAGTCCCTTTAGTCCCCGCGTTCCTTGGCGGCTACATTTAGTGCCTTTATAGCAGTGGGGTAAAAACTGTTTTTGAGTCTGTTTGTCCTTGTCCTTGCAGATCTGTACCGTCTACCTGACGGCAGCAGTTCAAACAGGGAGTGTCCGGGGTGGGAAATGTCCTTTATAATGTTCTGGGATTTCTTGATGCAGTGGGAACTGTGCAAGTCCTCCAAGGTAAGGAGAGGGCAGCCGACAATCCTCTGGGCGTTATCAATGGTGCAGGATGAGTTGCTGGAGATGGTCAGTAAACATGCAGTGCCTTCTCGGAAAGGCCTACCTGTCCATCCCAAGCTCGCTGCAAGCATTAATTATATGGTTACAAACCAGCTGCAGGAGCAGGCTATTCTTACCACAGCCGAAAAATATTTAGCTCCGGAGAATTGCAATTCCCTAAATGTTCCTACGGTGAACAACCCCATTTGGGAGAATATGAGCCCCATGATAAGAGGGCAAGATGTCAAACTGCAGAAGATCCTGAAGCTATTGACCGCCGGGATTACGGCAGTGGCCAGAACGGCAGTGGGAATTGAGTTACCGGAGGAATTACAAGATGCCCTGGCTCTATTGTGCAACACACAATATGAGATTAATAACTTCAGGAAGAGCATCATAAAACCGGCACTCAACCCCAAATTTGCGGGGTTGTGCAAACCAGGGAACGTTCAACCGCCGAATCTACTGTTTGGGGACGACCTTCCCAAACAGGTGAAAGACCTGGACGAGGAGGCCAAGGCCATTGGACTCATCAAGGTACCTGGTTCATTTAAACCTCATTGCCCACAACGGCAGCACCCCGACACACCCACCGGACAGCGATATTATCACAGACCTGCCGATGGTGAAAGCTCGAAGGCCGGTCCACCTGCACAACGGTCTTCTTTAGGCCATGGCCCAGCCCGGCCTTCTTGGAAAATGCGCCACCCCTACACCGTGACAACTCAACTAAAGAAACAAGTTCAGAGGCCACAACACCGACAATAACCATGGAGGTAGGTGGGTCTGGGTTCCCCAGGAACATTCCTTGCCCAAATTCACAAAATGTTGGGGGCCGGTTGCACTTGTGTTATGAAGTTTGGCGCACACTTACCTCTGATCCTTACATACCCGGAAGTATTCAGGGCTACAAAATTGAATTTGTTTACGAACTCCCTACCCCGGTCCAGCATTCATCTAGCCGGAAGTTTATACTTTCACAAAAAGAAAGAACGGCAGGGCATGCTGAACTGTTGAGGCTAATTGGGAAAGGAGTAATTGAGCAAACCACCAGAGAGCCTCAGGAGTTCGTATCCAATATATTTACCAAAAATAAAAGCGATGGCGGGTGCCGCATAATTATAGATCTGACCGAACTAAATACTTCTATTCAGTATGTTCATTTCAAAATGGATACCTTTGACACAGCTAGGCAGTTAATAGCCTATGGGTACTACATGGCATGCATTGACCTCAAAGATGCATACTATTCAGTACCAATTCATAAGGATCATAGGAAAATATTGAAACCAGCCTTGGCCTACCTAAGAAAACAGAATCACATTGTAATGGCCTATCTTGATGATATCCTCATTGTTGGGAGAATTTGGAAATGGCTACATTGGCAGTTTTAGCCACAAAACATCTTTTCCAAAAGCTGGGATTCATCATACATCCAGATAAATCAAAACTGGAACCCTCAACCACCATGGATTACTTGGGGTTTACCATTAACTCGGTGCAAATGTCTATCACTTTACCACCAAACAAAGCGGTGGACTTGATAGAGGCTTGCAGGAGCCTTACTGGCATCAGAGATCCGTCCATTCGGCAGGTGGCCAGGGTAATTGGGAAGATAGTGGCTGCCTTTCCAGCAGCACAATTCGGACCATTACATTATCAAAACCTACAAAGAGCTAAAATTATAGCTCTTAAAAGACATGCAGGCCATTTCGACAGGCCTATGAAACTGCCAGAAAAGGCAAAAACCGAATTAAATTGGTGGATAGAGAATGCTCAAACTTGTTCAAAACCCATCATTATCATCAATCCCTCGGTCATCTTACAAACTGATGCCAGTGCCCAAGGGTGGGGAGCAACTAATACCACCACTAGTTGTGGAGGTAGATGGAATGCACTAGAACTAACCCAATTCAACACACTGGGGATTAACCATTCAGAAATCCTGAGAGCATTTCATGGCCTTAGGGCATACTGCTCTAACATGCACAATATACATGTTAGATTACAAATTGACAATACCACGGTGGTGGCTTATATTAACCACATGGGTGGAATGAAGTAGATATCGTGTGATGAATTGGCTAATAATATCTGGCACTGATGTCTGCAAAGAGAAATTTGGATTTCAGCCACTTACCTCCCAGGTAAACTAAATACAGTGGCAGACCCCAGGTCACGCAAATTTAACGACAACACAGAATGGATGTTGGATCGAAAAGTGTTCACAGATATTGTAGAACGTTATGGGACACCAGATATCGACCTGTTTGCGTCCAGATTAAATCACCAACTACCAACATATGTTGCTTGGGAACCAGACCTAGGGGCTGTAGCTATGGACGCTTTCACGCTACACTGGGGGGACTTGTTCTGTTATGCATTTCCCCCCTTCTGCCTCATCAGTCGGGTCTTGCAGAAAATCAGACAAGACTCCGCTTCGGGGATTTTGGTCGTGCCTGACTGGCCTACCCAACCATGGTTCCCAATGATACAGAAGATGGCCACAGAACCTTGTATTAAGGTCAATAAACGATCTAACCTGCTTATACATCCCGTCACAGGGGAACACCACCCATGTCATGACCGCATGGACCTTTTGATTTGCAGGTTCTGAAACGGCCACTTTTGGGGCACGGACTCACCAGCAGAACCATGGATACCATCTCAGAATCGTGCAGGGAGTCCACCCGTAAGCAGTACCTGACCTACATCAGGAAGTGGGAGAAGTTCTGCTCTGCAACCAACACTACCTACGAATCAGCCACCATCACAGAAGTTCTGGAATTCTTGGCAACCCTTCACCATGACAAAGGACTGAGCTATAGTGCCATTAACTGTGCCAGGAGTGCCCTATCGACCTACCTGGGCAAAAGGAGTGACAAATTGGGCATTGGATCACATCCATTAGTGTCAAAACTAATGAGAGGAATATTCAATTCCAATCCCCCCAGGCCCAGATACAACCACACATGGGATATCAGCATAGTATTACCTATGCTGCGAGGATGGACACCTAACTCAGGACTTACCCTGGAGAAGCTTACCTACAAGGTGGTAATGATCATGGCACTCGTCACGGCACAACGGGTCCAGTCCCTGCACAAATTAAATCTGGATGCCATGTCCATATCCGATGATAAAATCACCTTTTATGTGCAGGGGCTGTTAAAACAAGATAGACCCGGAACGTCTGGACATACTTTAGAGTTTCTAGCCTACCCGGCAGATACTCGACTTTGTATTGTCACTTTATTATCATGTTACATCTCAGTCACAAAAAATCTCAGGGGCACGGAGAAAGCTTTGCTCATAAGCCACAAAAAGCCTCACCACAAAGTCACGGTGCAAACCATTTATAGATGGATAAGGGTGGTTCTGGATGCGGAGGGGATAGACACTAATGTATTTAAATCTTCTCCACCAGGGCGGCATCCACGTCGGCGGCTAGGATGATGGAGGTACCATTGGACCACATCCTGGCCACAGCGGGTTGGAGCAATGAGAGGACGTTTCATCGCTTTTATTATAAACCCGTGGCCTCCACTGACTCTTATGCAGGGAGGATTTTGAGCTCTGACAAATAATTTACCCGTCATGGGATATGTATTTTGTGTTTCGAATGATTAAATACCTAGTTTTGTTTTTCAGCCAGTGTTATGTCTGAATTACGTTCATCCTCTTATCCCAGCATAGCGGTGTGTGAGCATGGAGTTTCCAAGGGCATGAAATCACAGAGCTTTGAAATCTTCACGTAGTCACTCACGTGACTCCGTAGTAAAATAGTAAGATTAAATGAGAGCTTACCAGTTCGAAGTTTGATCTTTATTTTATGAGGAGTTACGATGAGGGATTACGTGCCCTCCGCTCACAGCCCTCTATTATATAGATCAACTGGTATGAAAGTTCTCTCTTATCTTACTATATTAGTCTACGTTGCCATCTGTGATTTCACACCACTGCTTTGAACAATGTCGCGCATGCGTGCTGGCGGGGTCTTCACGTAATCCCTCATCGTAACTCCTCATCAAATAAAGATCAAACTTCGAACTGGTAAGTTCTCATTTAATCTTACGAATAATGCCCTTGAGATTAACATAAAGAAAACTGAAGAGATTGTATTTGGCTCACCATCTGACGCTCATAAAATGTCTCTTCTTAACAATAACGAAAAAATCAAGCAGGTGCCTTCACTTTTAAATACTTGGGGGTAACGATAGACTATCAGTTATCATGGAATAACCACATTGATAAGATTCGCAATAAGACAAAACAAAGAACCTGGTTTCTCCGCCGACTAAGATCATTCGGAGCAAGTAAACAAATCCTTTTATTATTTTTTACTGCCGTGATAATGAGTGGTTTGCAGTATTGTAAAACTACTTGGTACAAGAGTATGTCTGCTACTTCTAAAGCAAAACTGCTCCAACAAATAAAACTTTGCTCCTCGATAGTAGGTTAACCATTACATAAAATTGTATCTATCATCCTACCTGCAAAACTTGCTAAACACGCGAGGCCTTTCATCGTCCGGCATAGCTTGAAATCGACCGGCGGGGGACTTCAGCATCGGGAGCCTCGATCGCCTCGACGTGGTGATGGAAGATCCAGCGGCCGATTTTAAGCCGCACCGGGCACGGCGATGAAAGGCCCCGCGAACGGGCCGACTCAAGCTCCGCTCTGTGATCTTTGCCCCACCAGGACGAACCCCTCCTCCAATCAGCGCGCTCTATTGTCAGCCCCGCCCCCCTTCTTCCGCCTCCGACCGACACCTCCCTTCTCCAATCATCGCGCTGAATCTTAATGTACCGCCCCCTCGGCCTGCTGACCGATGTCTCTATCATCCTCTATCGCCAAATCGGGTCTGTTACTTTGTGAGGCTGAATCTCTACCACTGTGCCACCGCCCATCTTCTTAAGCTTTTCATGCGCTTCCCTTCATGCATTGACCCTACAGACAAACATTTTGGTCCTCAAATGCCATTTGTCATCTTTATCCATCCTCATTTCAGGGACATGTCGATCCTGAACTTTGATCATGTGGCCTTTTACGATCTCCTGCCAAACATGTCAGCCGTGGAAATGCAAGAAAAAAAACTTCTCGCAATGGCCCTAACTAACTTCTCCAGATTAAAGAAGGCATTTACCGTCCTTGGTACCTTCCACAGTGGTACCGTGCACACGATTTGGTACCTTCCCACAGTGTCTGGCCTTCTCCCGGTTCACTTCACGGGCAATGTTTGCATTTTAAATTGCCCATCCCCGGAAAGTAACGGCAATGGTGGAACATTGGTATATTTTTCCGCCCTCACATTAATTACTAACCCGTGACCACCCGCCACCTTAATATTCCATTTGCAGGTGGTAGGGTTGTTGGCCGTGGTCGGCAGTGAGTTGGGCAATATTTGAACCAAACTATACCACGTTCATCTTCAAATATTATTCTAATGCCTGCTCCGGAAGACACATGAAACGCAGCACACTGTGTTTGCGTCCCCCTTGTGAGAGGGGCAGCAACATGTTTCAAGTTACATTTTCCACTTCACACTGCATTGCTTGACATTTCGTTAGTGTAGCTCCAATTAGAGTCACAGAGTCATAGAGTAATACAGTGTAGAAACAGGCCCTTCGTCCCACACCGGGCCAACAATGTCCCACTACCCCAGTCCCACATCCCTGCGCTTGGCCTATAACACTCCAAACCTGTCATATCCTTCTACCTGTTAAACCGTTTCGTAAACGATGGGATAGTCCCAGCTTCAACTCCATCTTCTGGCAGTTTGCTCCGTACACCCCCCACCCTCTGTGTGATAAAGTTACTCCTCTGATTCATATTAAATCTTTTTCGCTTCGCCTTGAACCTATGCCTGCAACAATCAGATTTTTGATTGTTTATACTTCTATAAGATATGCCCTGCTACGCTCCATGGAATAGAGACACAGCCTACCCAACCTATCATTTTATTTCGGAGTCACGTGAGTGACTACGTGAAGCCCCGCCTGGCGCTGGATCGGCATTACGTCGACGCTATCGGCAGAGGAAAGAGCTGCAGAGCGCACCTCCACACAGCGGTAAGGAACCGGCCCGCAGGTAAGAAAGTTTAAAAAAATTTAGGGCGAGGTTCCAGACCTCCGTAGCCTGGTGGGTAAACCAGGAGGAGTTAGTGGAAAAACAAAATGGAGAAGGCCAAAAAACAGCGGGTAAAACGTGCGTCCCGGGGGGATGAGTCGGGACAAGAGTTTATTACGGAGTCGGTTCCGATACCGGTCGCCGTTGAAATACCCGTTAGTGAGGCTTTGATTGCTCCACAAGCATAAACTTTAATGGAAAAAGAAAGTGAAACCTCAGTGCCTAAAAAATGTAAAAGAAAATCTGAAAGGCCTGTGGGTTCTGATGAAACTGATTCAGAAGGTCCAGAAAGGAAAGCCTTATGGCTCAGAATGGACCAAATGGAGAAAATGCTCCAAACTTTAATGAACCTAGGGTCAAAGAACCCAGAATATTCCCAGGCAGTCCCTGAGGGGGTTCCATATCAAGAGTATGGTGCCAGTTTCAATTGGGAATTTGAAACTCCAGTGCCTGGGTTTGGACTGGAGGAAGTCTCCTTTGAATAAGTTTCAGGAGCACCAGGGCTGTATGAGACAGACCCTGAAAGTGGTGATTGTGGTCCGGAGTACACACCACAATACAGTTATATGGATCCAGGTGTGCTTGATGTGGCACAAAGTTTTGCTATACCTGGAGGAGGCGGTGAGGCCATGGAAGAAAACCTGGTGGCCAATATTAATTATATGGTCTCTCACCCGCTTCAAGAAGCTGTTATGGTTGAGACAGCAGAAATGTATAAAACACCTATCAATTGTGCCTCATTGAAGGTACCTATGGTAAATCCGGCTGTTTGGGCGCCAATGTCATCGACGATGCGGGCGCAGGAGATTCGATTTCAAAGAGTCCTCAAGCTGATTTCAGCTGGCATTACTGCACTTGGCAGACAAGTGGAAGGTTGTGGAATGACCAAAGTGCAGAAACATGTGTTGGCCTTGTTTTGCAACTCATTTTTTGAGATAAATTGCATGAGGAAGATTGCCATTCGGCCTCTGTTACATCCAAGATTTGCAGGGTTGTGTAAACCAAGCAATGTTCAATCTCCTGGGTTTTTGTTTGGAGAAGATTTGTCTAAACAAAAAAAAAGAAATGGATGAAGAGGCAAAGACTGTTGGTCGTATGAAGCCATTCACCTTTGGCCAGAAATGGCCTGGCTATATGAAGAAAGGATTTGATTTTGGAGCTGGTACAAGCCGAGGCAGGAGTATGATTTCCAGCCAACACAGCCGAATGTACGCCCATTCATGGGAAAAAGGAGAGCATTTCGTCCAGGTGGAGAGGTACATAAACATTATCCTATTAAAGAGGAATGTTGGGATGAACCACAGATTGGTGGTAGGCTCCAAATGTTTTATGAAGAATGGGACAATATAACAGTGGATCGTGTTGTATTAGACACTGTGCTAAAAGGATTTACCATTGATTTTGTGGAAGGAATGAAGCCATTGGGACGGAATGAACCTACTCATTCCTTCTCAGAGCTTGAGGAAATTCAAATTCATAAAGAGATTAAGAATTTAAGCAAAAAATGAGTTATTGAGAAAACAGAAGAACCACAACATTTTGTATCAAATATTTTTCCCAGACCAAAGAGAGATGGGGGTTGTAGGATCATTCTAGATCTCACACTTTTGAATACATTTGTCCAATATAAACATTTTAAAATGGACACATTTTACACTGCAGTGCAACTGGTATCAACAGGCTGTTATATGGCCACAATAGATTTGAAGGATGCATATTATTCCGTCCCAATTCATCTTAATTTTCGCAGGTATTTAAAGTTTAAATGGATGGGACAGCTGTGGCAATTCAAAGCTTTGCCTAATGGTTTAAGTTCAGCACCTACATTATTCACTAAATTGTTAAAAACCTGCACTTGCACTGCTAAGGGCACATAAACACATCGTTATGGCTTATCTAGATGACATCTTGATTGTTAATGGTAATCAGGAATCAGATGGAAAATCAGTATCAGCAACTATTAGCTTGTTTGAGAAATTGGGGTTCCTGATCCATCCAACAAAATCTAAATTACAGCCATCCCAAACCATTGAATATTTGGGGTTTGTGATTAACTCAGTTACCATGTTGGTAACTTTACCAATGGATAAGATGTTAGATTTGACAAATGTGTGTCAGAACCTGATTAACAAACCTTATCCCTCCATCCGAGAAGTTGCCAAGGTTATTGGTAAATTGGTAGCAGCATTCCCAGCAGTAGAATTTGGTCGGTTACATTACCAAAATCTCCAAAGGACAAAAACTAAAGCGCTTATTCAGCGAGCAGGCCATTTTGATAGGCCAATGCAATTGCCTAAGGAAGCTTTATCAGAATTACATTGGTGGATTGAGAATGTTCCACAAGCTGCTAAGAACATTTTAGTTCATCAGCCAGTTGTGTTTTTACAAACTGATTCAAGTTCTCTCGGATGGGGGGCTACGGACAATGAGACCAGCTGTGGAGGCAGATGGGCTGTCCAGGAAGATTTGTTGCTCCAAACATATGGTATTAATTATCTGGAGCTACTGGGAGCATTTTATGGATTAAAAGCTTATTGCTCTGCATTAAAAGATTTGCATGTTCAAATACAAATAGATAATACCACGGTTGTGGCATATATCAATCACATGGGTGGTGTAAGATCAATTTCATGTGATCGTCTGGTAAACCAGATATGGCAATGGTGTATGGCCAAGAATATTTGGCAGCTATTTATCTCCCAGGGAGAGACAATGTTGTGGCAGACAAAAGATCACGAATATTTAAAGACAATACAGAATGGATGTTAAATCCAGAAATTTTCAAAAATATTGTCAGTCGGTATGGAGTACCGGACATTGATCTGTTTGCATCAAGATTGAATCACCAATTTCCGAAATACGTGTCTTGGGAACACGATCCAGGGGCAGTAGCGGTGGATGCTTTTTCCCTACACTGGGGGAATATGTTCTTTTATGCTTTTCCCCCATTCTGTCTCATTGGGCAATGTCTCAAGAAAATAGCGCAAGACGCTGCCAAAGGTATTTTGGTAGTGCCAAATTGGCCCACACAGGCATGGTTCCCATTTTATGCTAAGAATGATTACTGAACCATGTATGACAATTCCCAGTTGCGACAATCTGTTGACACAACCAGTAACAAAAGAAATTCATCCATTGCATGATCATATGAATTGGTTAATCTGCAGGTTCTGACCAGACCATTGCAAGAGTTTGAACTGTCGGACAGGACCATGGATGTTATAGATGCAGCATGGAGGAATAGCACTAAAAACAATATTTGTCGCATATAAGAAAATGGGAAGAGTTTTGTACACAGTCAAAGATATCTTATCATACTGCAAACATTTCAAATGTATTGGAGTTCCTTGCTGGGTTACACTTTGATGAGCATTTGAGCTATAGTGCCATTAATTGTGCTCGGAGTGCATTGTCATTCTATTTAGGACAATATTCGGGTCAGGATTCTGTTGGGTCTCACCCATTAGTATCCCGATTCATGAAAGGTATTTTTAATAAAAATCCTCCCAAACCCAGATATACAGAAATTTGGGATGTTAGTATTGTTCTCAATTTGCTTAAACAATGGACTCCAATCAATTCAATGTATTTGCAGAAATTAACATTCAAGGTGGTTATGTTAATGGCATTGGTATCAGCTCAAAGAGTAAAAACTTTGCAATTGTTACGGTTGGATTGGATGCAAATGAATACAGATAACATTGTGTTTTATGTTTATGACTTGATCAAACAAAGCAGACCAGGAAGAACTGGAATCAAGGTAATGTTTAAAGCATATCCTGTTGATGAAACATTGTGTGTAGTTAAGCATTTAACTCAATACATTGAGGTAACTAAAAATCTCAGAGGGTCTGAGAAAGCGTTATTGATAACACACAAAAAGCCACATACTAAAGTTACAGTCCAAACCATTTCTAGATGGTTAAAACAGGTTTTGTGTCTAGGAGAAATAGACACTGATGTGTTTAAATCTCACTCCACTAGGGCGGCAGCTACGTCCGCGGCGAAGGTACAGGACGTACCACTCGATCAAATTTTAGAGGTCGCAGGGTGGTCTAGAGAAGAAACTTTTTCAAAGTTCTACAATAAACCTGTTGTCACGGTGCCAGGATTTGGACACGCAGTACTGAGTTCTCTTTAAATGCTTGCTTTGTTATACTTATCGATTTATGCTATCGATTTATGTTATCATTAAACATCATTTTTCAGTTATTTTGTAATTTCCCTGCAATAGTGGGATATTATTAAAAAAGTGGTTCTTAAAGACTTATTACATAAATTGTAACAATGTGTTAAAATATTATTTACTCACTACTGTTTTGACTAAACAGAGAGTCGTATGAAGTGAATTTACGACATAAAAAACACAGAGCTTTAAAATCTTCACGTAGTCACTCACGTGACTCCGAAATAAAATAGTGAGATTAAACGAGAACTTACCTGTTCGAAGTTTGAGCTTTATTTTATGAGGAGTTACGATGAGGGATTACGTGCCCTCCACTCCCAACCCTCATAATGCAAATGATCATCAGGTAGTTCTAGCCTATTTTGAGCCTTACTATTTTACTTCGGCTATTGGTTCTGTGTTTTTCATGCCGCTGCTTTGAAGTATGCCGATCCAGCGCCAGGCGGGGCTTCACGTAATCCCTCATCGTAACTCCTCATAAAATAAAGTTCAAACTTCGAACAGGTAAGTTCTCGTTTAATCTCACTATTAGCGCTCACTCTCTCGGGACTTGGCAACATCCTCGGAATTCTTTTCTGAACCCTTTCAATATATTTGGCAATATATTTCTTGATAACATGGTGCCCAGAACTGAGCACAGTATTCTAAATGCGGTCTCACCACCGTTTTATCCACCCACTACATGACCTCCAAACTTAAAAAGTCAATCTTGTGACCGAAGAAGACCACAGTGCCAAAAGCCTTTTTTTACCAGCTTATCTAGCTGCGACTAGACCTTCATGGAACCATGCACCTGTGCTCCTAGATCACTCTGCTCTATAAAACTACCAAGAGGCCTACCATTTATTGTTTATGTCCTGCCCTTGTTCGACGTTCCGAAATGCATCACCTCACATTTATCTGTATAAAATGCCATCATTAATTCCTCTGCCCAGCTGGCCAATCGATGCAATCGATGCAGATCCTGCTGCAATCGCTCACAGCCATCTTCACTATCTGCAAAACCACTAACATTTGTATCATCAGTAAACGTGCTAATTTTGCCAAGTATGTTCCTATCCAAATCATTGATGTAGATGGCAAACAGTAACGAGCCCAGCACCGAAACCTGAGGCACGCCACGTCACAGGCCTCCATTCCGAGAAGCAATTTTCCACCATCAGCCTCTGCTTCCGTCCATGGAGCCAAATTGCTATTCATTCTGCTATCTCTCCATGGATCCCATAAGATCTAACCTTCCAGTGCGGCACCTTGTCGAACGATTTATGAAAGTCCATGTACACAACATCCACAGCTCTGCCTTCATCAACCTTTTTGCTCACGTCTTTTAAAAAAGCATGTTTGTGGCACACGACCTCCCACGTACAAAATCTTGTTGACTTCCCTAATCAGCCCTTGCCCATCCAAATGCATGTAAATTCACCAAATGAAATTCCTTGTATGTGATTACTTGGCCGATAAACGTATTCATTCATTCATTCATTCACTCATTCATTCATTCGTTCATTCATTCATATCCCATCCTTCAGAATACTCTCCAGCAACTTCCCAACTACAGATGTTAGGCTTAGCGGCCTTTCCCTGCAGCCCTTCTTGAAAAGAAGCACAGCATTTGCCGCTCAGTCCTAACATGCTTCTTCTGACTGTCCAGGTAGACCCATTGTTTCAGCGTGTTCTTCCCCACTGAATTATTTTCCACATACCTGGATTACAATCTATCCTCCTGGTCCAATCCAAGACACCTCCCACGCTCTTCGTCAATTCGTTTCCCACGGGGATGTGGCTGCAATATAATATATTGCTCATTTTAGACGAGGAAGGCCGACGATTGATTACCCTATCTTCATCGACGGTTCGATGGTGCACAGAATCAACAACTTTATGTTCCTGGCCGTGCATATTTTTGAAGATCTGTCGTGGACCCAGCAATTTCATCGATTTATAAAGGAAGTCCATCGACATGAATTTGCTAGATCAGAAAGGATATCGGTGTGGTGACGAATGTTCTCTCAGTCTTCTGCAGGTCTAAGGTAGAGACCATATTGACTGGTTGCAACATGGCCTGGTTCGGCGCTTCGAACGCCCAGGAATGTAGGAGATTAAAACACGTGGTGGCCATGGACCTGTCCTATCGACCATCTGAACTATCCACCATTTAATTAATCTGCAAGAGGTAGTGTCATGACATGGCCACCAGCAATCATCTACAACCCTCACCAAACCTCATCACGATCTGGTTTATCTTCAAACTACGAGAAAGAATATCGAAGTCTGCAAACTGTGCTCACCCCAGTTTCAGGAACAATTTATTTCCATGACGACCGTGTTCTTGTCAACCACAAACACCGACTAAACTTTGAACTACGAAAAGTGTTGTTTGTGCATGAGACTTCCAGCTTTGGATTTGCCCGAATATTAATTATTTTAGCTTATTGAACTTTCCTTTCTTGTTTGTGTTAACTGTGTGCTCTGTTTTTACAGATGCGTCATGCTGCTACAAGAAACAAATATTGTTCAGTTCTCTGCACATATCACAATTAAACACTCTTGGCCCTTGAGATTGGAGTACGTGGCAAGTTCCCGACAGGCATGAATGATGAGAGGTCACCTGAATGATACCTGCACAGGATACGAGGGACGTAGAACAGAGATTGACTTTCGTATCCATGGTCGGAATATCATTTTCAACAGGACATCGGTTTAGTGTAAGATGAAAATATTTTAAAAGCGATCTGATGGATGCCTTAAATACTGAATGGTTGGCTGGGCCTCAAATCCATTATTTCAATATAATGAATGGTGCTTGTCCGTTCGTTTAAGTTTCTAATGCATGTCCTCCATGTCAAGATGTCAGATTAAATTAATCAAGATTCCCGAAATACACTCATCCATGGAAACACTCCGTTTTCGGACGACTGCTCACGATTATTGCGATTGCGGAGAGACGGTGCGGGTTGTATTAGCCCTGCAGATTGCTCCCCTGCACTGACTGTCCACCCGACGGATCATATATAATCGATATCATCATTCATGATGACTGCTACACTTTTCGTGAGGCACTTTGTGAGCACGGTTGTGTCACCGGAGGTTTCCCAGTTCCAAAAAAAACGATTCCTGTTGATGAGTTATGAGAGTGTTAGTGAGAGCATCCCGTTAGTCACCGACACCGAGCAGCTGCCGCACAGAGGGAGAAATCCATTGGGAATCTGTGTACAATAAAGTGGGATGTTAGATGGAATATTAGAGTGTGAAATGAATGTCACCGAGTGCAATCGAGGACCAGTGAGTGTCGTCTTACAGAAATGGATCGGTCTCTGAAAACGGTCGACTGGGATGTCACTGCGATGGATAAGGGGGTCTTATATTCGGCTGACGAATATTTTGGGCTTGGGTTTCACTTAAATGATCGGATCTATATGTTATTCCGGAATATTCAGGCTGTCTTTTTTCCAATCCCAGCTTTTGTTGCTCTTCCAGGTAAGTTTCTGTCTAAATTCCTGCGCAAAATCAGGTGACGGGGTCCGGTATAAACGTCTGTAGCTCGGACAATTTATGATGCATTGAATTCACCGTGTTGCTTACACTTTAGACTTGTTATTTTTTTACATTGCTACCATGTCCACAGCTCATGTCATTAAAAAGGTAAACAATCGTTAACGGCATTCCAGTTCATGTAATTCATGTTCCTGCTGTAATTCACTACTGCCGTGCGCCTGGCGATCTATATGCAGTTGTCGAAACTGTCCACGGCAAACAGTAAACTGATTTTGTTGGAGATTTACATGTTTTACAGGTTTTTACAGGTTTAATGCAATCTTGAGATACTGACATGTTTTCCTTTGCCGACCACCTCCTCCCAGGTGCGATTGAAGCGAACGGTTCCTGCTGGGATCTGGCCCACTTTCGTCCAATATCACTGTGTCTGCGTTATGCTCCGTCTCGGAACCAGTACTGTCCCCAACAGACTGCCGCTGGCGCCTTGGTCAGTGAATAGAGGGTCAGTTGATCCACACTAAAGAGCAGGACGAGTGTCCGTTCTCCAGCCCACACTGAACCAGATTCACAGTGAACAATGAGCTAAACTCCCATGGTGAAGCGAGCAATGGTCAGAAACCGATCTGATTCTTTATCCGACCGTCGTAAATGTTGCTTATCATATGTTAAGCAGATGTAGTTATTTAACATTAATAATTTATTTCATTGAGTAGTTATTATTAGACAGCATCGTTAGACAATCATCTACAATTCCTGAACAGGGTTGTGCATTTGATTTGCCCCTGGATGAATCTGCCGAGTTTGCTTCGTCCGCTGTCATGTCTCTGTTTACTTCCCTCCCCACAGTGAACACGCTGACGATTGTGGTCCTGCCCCCGGGAAATGCGGTCTCTCCACAGGTGTCACTCGCTACCTGATCGCCATGGCAACGGCCGATCTACTGGTCATTATTGTCGACCTGGTAAAGAGGCAGATTCCAATTGCGTACTGGGAAGCATTAACGTTCCTGGTTCATGTCTGAGTGTGTAATATCCACGCCGTCTTGCTGTACGCCGTCACGGACTGTTCTGTCTGGTTCACCGTCACCATCACCTTTGACCGATTTGTGGCCATGTGTTGCGAGAAGCAGAAAACAAACTATTGCACGGAGAAAACAGCGGCTGTGGTTCTAGGGACAGTGACAGTGCTAAGCTGGTTAAAGAACACGTTGTGGTATTTTATGTTCAATGGTAAATACTTGCTATCTAATTCCCCCTGGTTTTGTAGGGCAAGACCCGGTGCTCGATTCTCACTGGTCTTGGGAATCGGGGAGTTTCTCCAATATCTCATCACCCCCGTGATCCCATTTGTCCTCATTATTTTATTCAACATTTCGACCATCAGGGGTCCCAGCAGTGGGGCGAGCGGCAGAGACCCGGAAATGGAGAGCCACAGGAAATCCCTCATTTTACTGCTGGTCATCTCGGGGAATTTCATCGTGTTGTGGGCGGTCCATGCGATATTTGTTGTGTGGTTCAGACTTTCTGGATTAATTCTTAGCTGGAACTATCCAGAATTTGCCATCGGTGAGCTGGGCTACATGTTGCAGATCATGAGTTGCTGCACAAACATGATTCTTTACGTCATTACCCAGACACGACACTTTACGCCATTACCCATTCAAAGAAGTGGTGAAATCACCCATTTTCTGATTGGAAAATGCACTCAGCGCCGCGGGGTCTAGGAATCCGTGCCTCAAGGCCTGTCCCACTTACACAGCCTAACTCACGACCTGCCGTGTTTGCCCTTGACCCATACTCGCAGCATGGTCGCCACGAGATCGTAGGATATTGTAGGAGGTCGTAGTTATGTCGTGATGCTAGCAGTAAGTACTCGTGGCATCGAGTGGACCGGGGCGTTTTTCTAGCTTGATACGGGTGGAACGGGTGGATAGGCGGAGAGAGGGGAGAGAGGCGGGATTGAGAGGGGTATAGAGGGCAGTGGGGAAATAGGGAGGGAGCGAGGGGTGGAGACAGGGAGAGTAGAGTCGGTCGAGAGATGGCGAGGGGGGTAGGGGGGCGTAGTGACGAGGGGTTTGAGGGGGAGGTGGGGACGGGTGGAGATGGACGAGAGGAAGGGGAGAGAGGGCAAGAGAGAGAGGTGGGGAGAGCGGTGGAGTGATATGGGCGAGAGCAGGGGAGAGATGTGGGGGTAGAGGGGGGAGTGTGGAGGGATGAGAGACGGGGGAGAGGAGAGAGGCCCAGGCAAGGAGAGTAAAGGGGGAAGGAGGGTAGGGCAGAGGAATGGGGGCAGTGGAGTGAACTGGGAGGGGCACGGAGCAGTGGGGGGGAGTGAGCAGGAGCGGGAAGGAACTTGGAGCAACGTGCAGGAGTGCGGAGCGGGTCTGAAACAATGGATTGCGCGTTCGACGGTTTCAATCCAGGGCCCGACTTCTGAATAACGGGGGAAAGAAGGGGGGGACGGACACCGTTGACGTCATCAGCGAAAGACTGTCGTTTTCAATCCAATGTTTTGTCAAATTTTTGTTCATTTTCAATAAGAACTCGTGAAATATACCATGACATTTTCAGATAAGGCGCTTTTGCGGACTTGATTGAATAAATCTCTACCGGAACATGTTAAAATGTAACCGTTAGTGCGTCGTTTTGTCGATAAGATGTGATTATACACAAACAAACCGACACACACACGAGCAAACACACCCACATCCAATATGAGACCAGTACACCACCGTCTATATCTCTCGGTTCCCTCTCCCTTGAATCTCAGTCTGAAGAAGGGTCTCGACCTGAAACGTCACCCATTCCTTCTCTCCAGCGATGCTGACCGGTGTGTACAGGCGGGAGAGTGGCGAAGAGGAGGTTGAAGGGGAATGGGAAAGAGAGGAGGCCACAGAGACGGGTAGAGGAGGAGTAGGGGCCGGGAACGGGAGGGGGTCTGTACCTTACAGCGATGGCGGCGTCCCTCAAAACAGCCGAGACACATCACGTTGTCAGGAATGGATGTCAGGGAGGAACCGCGACAGTCCACGTTACTTCGAACCGGGGAGTCCAAGCACTGAAGCTCGACGTAGCGGACCGCTAGTGTGTGAAAGTGGAGAGATTGAACACCCTCCCCTCCGCCTACACCCCCACTCTCCGTCTATGTAACCCCCTCCGTCTATTCTCCACTCTCTCTCACGCTGCTCCTCTCTCCTACCGACATATTCTATCTGCCTCTCCATCTATCTTCCCTCGATCCATCGCCTCCTCTCCCTCTCTGTCTCTCCCTCTGTGTGTGTGTGACTCTCTCTCTATCACTGTCTCTCTCTCTCTCTCTCTCTCTCTCTCTCTCTCTCTCTCTCTCTCTCTCTCTCTCTCTCTCTCTCTCTCTCTCTCTCTCTCTCTCTCTCTCTCTCTCTCTCTCTCTCTCTCTCTCTCTCTCTCTCTCTCTCTCTCTCTCTCTCTCACTCTCTCTCTCGCTCTCTATCTCTCTCTCGCGCGCTCTCGCTCTCACTATCGCTATCTCCGTCTCCCCCGCCAATCCCAGATTCTCACCCGGATCCATGGTGTTGCTTCAGCCGGAGATGAGACACATGTCGCCTGTCTCGGCGCACTGTGTGGGCAGGGGAACGGCGACCACTTTGCGGTTCATCGCGGCGGGCCGGGATAGTTTGATCAGCATGACGTCGTTGTCCAGAGTGTAGTAATTGAATTTGGGATGTCTGATCATCATCTCCGCATCGATTAACTGATCTTACCCCTCCGTAGCCGTGGTACTATGCACGCCCTGACGAACTTCTGTGTTCCTACGAACAGACGGTATAAACAGACCGCGCCCTAAAACCAACCCCGACTGGAGTGGAGGGGGTCACAGAAGGTGAGAGGGGGTATAGACCCCTGTACTTACCATCGATAACAATTAGCTGTGGACACCACACAGCACAGTTGAATCAAGGCGCCGCTGCACATATGGAAGCCGAAGTTGAGGGACACGATCCAGGGTGCCGGCGTCTTTGCTGCACTCGTAACCGCTCACGATCTAGTCATCGTTTGTGGGCGGCCGTGACTGGGAGATGGGAGAGAGAGAACGCGGTCACTGCGAGCGTGGGGAGTGGTGGGGACGGGGTAAGAGAGCGAGTGGTTGAGAGGGAAGGGGAAATAAGCAGGGAAGAGAGGAGAGTGAAAGTGGAGGTGGAGACAGGAGGGGGCAGAGAGGAGGGGATAGAGCGGAGGGTTTGAGAGAGGTGGAGTGAGAGCAGGGGAGAGCAAGAGGGGGAGAGGGAGAAAGAGAGGAAAAGGGAGTGAGGGGATGTAGAAGGGGAGGGGGAGATCGGGAGGGAGTGAGAATGGGAGCGAGAGAGAGGGTTTAGATAGTCAGGTAATAAAGAGTGGAAGATAACAACGGGGAGAGAACGAGAGTGAAAGAATGGGAAAGAGAAGAGGGGAAGAGTGAGAGAGAGGAGGGGGCGTGAGAAGGAGAGAGGGGAAGGCGAGGGAGAGAAGGGAAGACAGCAGTGTCGAGAGACAGGAGGGGGAGCCAGAGGAGGGGAGGGAGGAGGGGGACGGAGGAAAAGGGGAAGAGAGCCCAGCGGATGTACACTTACCGGCGAGTCCGAGGAAGAGGAAGAGCAGAAGGGTGTTCATGTTGCGTGGGGTCGGGGGACGGATGCCTTTGGCGAGCGAGCGCTCCTGTGCTCTTCGAAGCCAGTGTATGGCGCGGGGCGAGGGCGGGGAGGGATGGAGGGAGGTACGGGGAATGGGAGGAGGGAAAGAGGGAGGAGCGAGAGGGGTTGGGGAGAGGGAGGGAAGGTGGAGAGGAAAGGGGGGGAGTGGAGACGGGGAGGGGCTGCAGAGAAAAAGCTTAACTGAAACACATAATAAAGTAAAACTAATTTAAACAAATCTCGAACTCCAAACTCAACACTTCAGCTAAAACTCTCAGAACACCTTCGCTCAGTCGGGGGAAAATGAAACGAGTGATATAGACGGTGACGTGGAGAGATACAGAACAAATAGTAAAATATATGCAAAACAATGCCGAAGATATGGAAATAGGCCAATGTTGGCTGTGATCTCGGCTACGTGCTACAAGTTGTCTCTTCGATTTCCAAGCATCTGCAGTACTTTCTTAAACAGAATATAATTTCGTGTTAGTTAGAGTCCCCCCCCCTCCCCTCCGGCACCTGCACCTCCTTCTCCCCGTCTCTGCGACCCCCTACCCTCCTCCGTTCCACTCCGGTCCCTCTCCCCCCAAGCTCCAACCTACCGGAGATCACTGTGCGCTTAGTTTTTACATTTAGTTCATAAAAACATAGAAAGCATAGAAATTAGGTGCCGGAGTAGGCCATTCGGCCCCTTCGAGCCTGCACCGCCATTCAATATGATCATAGGCTGATCATTCAACTCAGTAATCCCCGTACCTGCCTTCTCTCCATACCCTCTACTTTCCATGCTTTGAGTTCAGAGTTTGTCATTTGAGTTCATAGTTTGAGTTTAGTAGTTAGAGTTTAGAGTTGAGAGTTTAGAATTTGTGTTAGGTCTCCCTCCCTCCCTCCCTCCCTCCATCCCTCTCTCTCTCTCTCTCTTCTCTCTCCTCTCTCTCTCTCTCTCTTCTCTCTCTCTCTCTCTCTCTCTCTCTCTGTCTCTCTCTCTCTCTCTCTCTCTCTGTCTCCTCTCTCTCTCTCTGTCTCTCTCTCCCCCCCATTCCCCCTGCCACAAACTGAAACTGTACTAATCCTAAATCAAACTCTAAACTCAAAGCATGGATTAAATGTAAAACTAAGCGCACAGGGACAGGACAATATTGGCTGTGATCTCGGCCACAAGTTTTCTCCAGCAATTTTGTCTCTTCGATGTTTCCGGCATCTGCAGTTCTTTATTAAACAGGGTATCATTTCGTGTTATCATCCAAAATCAGTACCCCTTTCCTGCTTTTGTTTCTACCTGGAGATTGGAGGTTAGGGTTTACAGTTCTTATTTATATTTTGAGTTTAGAGTTTGATTTAGTTTCAGTTAGATATATTTAATTTTGTTTTAGTTTAATTTTTTAAAAAGACACGTTAACGAAAAACTTTTTCACATATTCGGTTAGAGATTTTCAGGCAGCATCTGTGGATGAATGGATAACATTTCGGGTCGAGATCCTTCTTCAGACTGAGAGAAACGGGTCAATGTTGGTTGTGATCTCGGCCACATGACTATTCCAGCATTTTCGTCTACCTTCCATTTTTTTCCAGCATCAGCAGTTCTTCCTTAAACAGAGTAATACATAGACGGGGGAAAGGGGGTGTAGGGACTTGAGGGGAGGGGGTTTATATGGACGGGGAGAGGGGGAGTTGACCACTGTACTTACGAGTTGTAACAATGAGCTGCGGACACCACCCAGCGCGGGATGAATCTGGGAACCGGTGCAAACATGGTAGCCGGCGTAGAAGTACACGATCCAGGGTGCGGCGTGTTTCTTGCACTCGTCACCGCCCACGATCTTGTCATCATTTGTGGGCGGCCGCGACTGTGAGTGTGGGAGAGGACAGAAACGCGGTCACTGCCAGCGAAGGGGGGGGGGGGGAGAGAGCGAGAGGAGAAATAAGAGGAGTGAGGAGGGGGAGACGTGAGGTGGGGAGAGGTGGGGGGAGAGATTGAAGGAAGGGGGGCGAAAGAGTGGCAGTGAAATGAGGGGATGGATAAGGGAGAAATAGAGAGAGGAGAGATAGTGGGGTAAGAAAGGACGGGGAGAGAAAGATGGGGAAGAGGAGGGGGAGAATTCGAGGGAGAATAGGGAGGGGGGAGGGGGGAGGGGGAGAAGGGAGGAGAGGAGAGGTGAGAGAGCGAAGGGCTAGAGAGGAGGTCGGGGAGACAGGAGGGTGCGAAAAGGGAGGGAGAGAAGAAATCGTGAAGAGTGCCCGGGGGTTGTAAACTTACCGTCGAGACCGAGGAAGACGAGAAGCAGAAGAGTCTTCATGTTGTGTGGGGTCGGGGCGCGGATGCCTTTGGCGAGCGACCGCACCTGTGCTCTTCCAAAGCCCGTGTATGGCGCGGGGCGAGGTCGGGGAAGGATGGAAGGAGATAGGGAGAGACGGGGAATAGTGGGAAGGAAAGAGGGAGGAGCGAGAGTGGTTGGGGAGATGGAGGGAAGGTGGAGAGGAAAGGGAGGGGGAGTGGAGATGGGGAGGGGGCTGCAGAGAAAAAGCTTAACTGAAATCCAAACTAAAGTAAAACTACTTTAAAACAAATCTCGAACTCTAAACTCAACACTTCAGTTAAAACTCCCAGAACACCTTCGCTCGGTCCACCTGGACCCACCTGATCTACCAGTTGTCAAGCACTTGTCACCTCGACCACAACCTGTGTCCCATATCATCGTCACTTTTTTTTCAATATATTTTTACTATATATTTCTGTAGCTCTCCACATGACCGTCTATATGTCTCGTTTCATTTTAACCCGACCTTTCAGTCTCAAAAAGGACTAGGGGTTATGCTGCCTGACCCGCTGAGTTGCTCCGACATGCTACAAAATGCTGGAGTAACTCAGCGGGTCAGGCAGCATCTCTGGAGAGGAGGAATGGGGGACATTTCGGGTCGAGACCCTTCCTCAGATTGAGGGTCGAGGGAAATGAAACGAGAGACATCGACGGTGACCGTGGAGAGATACAGAACAAATAGTAAAATATTTGCAAAAAAAATGCCGATGCCATGGAAACAGTCCAATGTTGGCTGTGATCTCGGCTACGTGGTTTCTCCAGCGTTTTTGTCTCTTCCATTGTTCCAGCATCTGCAGTTCTTTCTTAGTTTGTTAGTTTGTAGGGGCCGGAAGGGGGGAGTGGGGGGGGGGGGTTTCACTCTAACTAACATTGTGTTCCAATCTCTAACCCTAACCTTAAACTCAAACTCTAAACTCGACTGAAACTGCACTCATCCTACATCAAACTCAAAACTGGGATACAGCCCAATGTGGGGCTGTGGGTCGAGGCGGCAAGAGTTTGACAACTGGTAGATCAGGTGGTTCAGGTGGACTGAGCGAA
>CAUPSL010000476.1:0-12500 GCA_963514005.1 Raja brachyura
TCTATTGTCAGCCATAGATGTGATGGGAGACAGGCGGGTTCTCTCCTCTCCCCATGCCTTTGCCCCTGACCTTCCCCCCCCCCCCACCTGGCACTGCCCTCTCACCTCTGCCAGCTGGAGAAGAACCAGCCAGAGATATTGCGGAGGCTTTGCCCACTCCCCATGCCTTTACCCTTGGTGTTACCCTTGGCGTCGCCCCCTGACGTTACCCTTGGCGTCGCCCCCTGACGTTATCCTTGGCGTCGCCCCCTGACGCTACCCTTGGCGTCGCCCCCTGACGTTACACTTGGCGTCGCCCCCGACGTTACCCTTGGCGTCGCCCCCTGATGTTACCCATGGCGTCGCCCCCTGACGTTACCCTTGGCGTCGCCCCCTCACGTTACCCTTGGCGTCGCCCCCTGACGTTACCCTTGGCGTCGCCCCCTCACGTTACCCTTGGCGTCGCCCCCTCACGTTACCCTTGGCGTCGCCCCCTCACGTTACCCTTGGCGTCGCCCCCTGACGTTACCCTTGGCGTCGCCCCCTGACGTTACCCTTGGCGGCGCCCCCTCACGTTACCCTTGGCGTCGCCCCCTCACGTTACCCTTGGCGTCGCCCCCTGACGTTACCCTTGGCATCACCCCCTCACATTACCCTTGGCGCCGCCCCCTCACGTTACCCTTGACGTCGCCCCCTCACCTCTGCCAGCTGGAGATGAACCAGCCGGAGATGTTGCGGAGGCTGGCGGGCTCGCCCCAGACAGTGCGGAGCTGGCGGTGCTGCCCGGCGTAGGAGGTGGTGAGGGGCGAGACGTAGATGGGGTAGCCGATGGGCTGGTCGCAGGAGGAGTTGATCATGTTGCGCAGGGCCTGCTTGGCGTTCTGGATGCTGCCCCGCTCCGGGTTGCGGTTGCGCAGGAAGACCAGCTCCTGCTGTTGGCCCGACCACAGGCCCCGCACGCACTCCCGGTTCACCTGCCCGGGGGGGGGGAGAGGGAGGGGGGAGTCAGACACACGCTCCGAACATTTCAAACAGCTTCCAACTGGCGGTAATGTCGCCGTGCAGCATCCCTCTACATGAGACCAGTACAGCGGGCAGTACAGGTGCGACGGGCCGAAGGGCCTGTTTCTGTGACGTACGACACTCTGGCTCTGTATAAATGGGATCAGTACAGGGGGCAGTCCGGACACGATGGTCAGAAGGTGGAACAGCCGGAGACCCGGGTTCAATCGCAACTGCGGGCGCTGTCTGTACGGAGTTTGCACGTTCTCCCCGTGACCTGCGTGGGTTTTCTCCGAGATCCTCGGTTTCGTCCCACACTCCCACAGATGTGCAGGGGGAAGGAGCGAGGCGTGGGAGAGGTGAAGTGGAAGGGAGCCCGCTGCAGGAACGTGCGTGCGTGCGTGGGCCGGTGGTTGCGTTTGGGAGCGTGAATGGGCAGGGACGTGCGGGTGTGGGTGGGACATGGGTGGGTACCAGGGCAAGGGCGTGTGTACATGGAAGCGGGCGTGCGTGGGTGCGGGCGAGGCCCCACCTTGATGACGCGGAAGCTGAGGTAGCGTTTGTTGAGCATGATGATCTTGTACTCGTCGCTGCCGTCGTCCATCACGTGGCGCAGTGCCAGCAGGGACTGGGTGTTGGCCAGGATGGCCGTGCGCCAGGCCGGGTCGCCCTCGTGGGAGATCACCATCTTCTCCTCGTTGCCCGCGATCGCCTCGTACAGCACCGCCGGGTCCTCGTACTCATCCGGGGAGGTGAAGTGGTCCTGGGGCGGGAGGAGAGATGGGGGGGGGGGGAGATCAGAAGATGCCAAGCCCCAAGACGCCCCTCCCCCCCCCCCCTCCCTGCAACTGCGTCGCAAGATAGCGCCGGAGGGCGTCACGGTTGCACAGCGGGTAGAGCTGCTGCCTCACAGCGCCAGAGGCCCGGATTCGATCCCAACCACTTGTCTGTACGTTCTCCCCGTGGCCCGCGTGGGTTTTCTCCGGGCGCTCCGGTTCCCTCCCGACTCCAAAGGCGAGCAGGAGTGTAGAAATTGTAAATTGTCTGTGGTGAGTGTGGGATAGTGTCAGGGGCCTGTCCCACTTTCATGACCTAATTCACGACCTCTGCCGAGTTTGCCCTTGACTCATACTCGCAGCATGGTCGTCACGAGGCCGTAGCAGGCCGTGATACTAGTCGTAGTACTCGTGGCATCAAGTAGGCCGGGGCGTTTTTCTAGCCTGATGAAAAATGTCCACGAGCAAAAAAGGTGGTGAATTAGGTGGTGAAAGTGGGACGGGCCCTTTAGTCGGCAGGGATCGCTGGTGGGCTCGGGCTCGGGCTCAGTGGGCCGAGGGGGCCTGTTCCCCCGCCCAAACAAGGGAGATGATGCCAAACCTAACCCTCTAACGCAGCGAGCCCACCCCCAGGCCCCCGGCACCACCCCCCACCCCCCCGGGCTCCCCTCCCCACCTGGTGCAGCTTGAGTGACATCCGCACTCCGGGCGCCACCACCTTCTGCAGCAGCTCCATGTCGACAAACACCCACTCGTCCCGCGGGCAGGTGATGCGGAAATCCCCCTTGAACAGGGCGTGCAGCCCGTACAGGAACGGCTCCAGGCTGCTGCAAGACACACCGGACCGGGGTGAGGGACCAGGGCATGGGGGGGGGAAGGAGCAAGGGAGGGGGGGAGAGGGGTGGAACGAGGGGTGGAATTGGGGGGTTCACAGAGGAATGGAGGGGGAGAGAGAGAGAGAGAATGAGAGATTGAGAGGGGGGAGAGAGAGGGAGCGATTGCAAGGGGAGAGAGAGAGTTGAAAGTGGAGGGGGGAGAGAGAGAGAGAGTTGGGAGAGAGAGACCCCGCGGTTGAATGGGGGGGAGAGGGAGAGGGTGAGAGGGGGAGAGGGGGAGAGGGGGCGGGAGCGGGGGAGAGGGGGCGGGAGCGGGAGCAGGAGAGGGAGAGGGGAGAGAGAGGGAGGGAGAGAGAGAGAGAGAGAGAGAGAGAGAGAGAGAGAGAGGTTGAACAAGGGAGAGAGAGAGGTTGAACAAGGGAGAGAGAGAGCGAGCAGTTGAACGAGAGAGAGAGAGAGAGCGAGAGAGAGAGAGAGAGAGAGAGCAGTTGAACGAGGGAGAGGGAGAGGGAGAGGGAGAGCACGCGCGCGCGGTTGAACGAGGGAGGGAGGAGGAAGGTAGTGCGCGTCCGTTCCTTACCTGGCGGACAGGCTGTGTGAGGCAGTCCCCAGGGCTCTGCGGCCCAGTATACAGAGCCCGAAACACAAGGTGATCAGCCGGGACTCCCTGTCGCTCTCCACGGGCTGCGGCGGGGAACAGAAGATGTCCGTTTAGTTTTTTTACTTTTGGAGATACAGCGCGGCAACAGGCCCTTCGGCCCACACCGACCAGCGATCCCCGCACCACCCTACAGTTTTTACAATTACACCAAAGCCAATTAACCTACAAACCCGGGGGTACACAAAAGGCTGGAGAAACTCAGCGGGTGCAGCAGCATCTAAGGAGCGAAGGAAATAAGTGACGTTTCCCGAAACATCGCCTTTTTCTCCAGCCTTTTGTGTAACCCTCGATTCTCCAGCATCTGCAGTTCCTTCTTTAACAACCTACAAACCCGTACGTTTTTGGTGTGTGGGAGTGAACTGGAGATAGAAACATAGACAATAGGTGCAGGAGCAGGCCATTCGGCCCTTCGAGCCTGCACCGCCATTCAATGTGATCATGGCTGATCATCCAACTCAGTATCCCGTACCTGCCTTCTCTCCATACCCTCTGATCCCCTTAGCCACAAGGGCCACATCTAACTCCCTCTTAAATATAGCCAATGAACTGGCCTCAACTACCTTCTGTGGCAGAGAGTTCCACAGATTCACCACTCTGTGTGAAAAATGTTTTCCTCATCTCGGTCCTAAAAGATTTCCCCCTTATCCTTAAACTGTGACCCCTTGTTCTGGACTTCCCCAACATCGGGAACAATCTTCCTGCATCTAGCCTGTCCAACCCCTTAAGAATTTTGTACGTTTCTATAAGATCCCCCCTCAATCTTCTAAATTCTAGCGAGTACAAGCCGAGTCTATCCAGTCTTTCTTCATATGGAAGTCCTGACATCCCAGGAATCAGTCTGGTGAACCTTCTCTGTACTCCCTCTATGGCAAGAATGCATTTCCTTAGATTAGGAGACCAAAACTGTACGCAATACTCCAGGTGTGGTCTCACCAAGGCCCTGTACAACTGCAGTAGAACCTCCCTGAGGAAACCCAGGCAGGTCACGGGGAGAGCGTGCAAACTCCGTACAGTCAGCACCTGTATTCGGGATCGTGCGTGGGTCGCTGGCGCTGTGTGGGACGCACGTCGTCCGCTGTGCCACCGTGCCACCCCACAGGACACGGGTGGGCCAGAGGTGGAGAGAGTGAGGGAGGAGACCCGAGCACGGGTGACGGAGGTGGGAACTCGGCGCAGACAGGCGCCCGCCTCTGTGGGCCGACCCACCTTATGGCGCTGGGCAGCGCAGTACTGGATCCAGTCCTGGTACACGTTGCAGAAGGAGGCCAGGGAGATGCCCTGCATGCGGTGGTCGTAGTCCTCGTCGATGTTGTGGTTGAAGGTGGGGTCGCTGTCAGCGTAGCCGGGGCTGGAGCTGGGGCGCAGGGCCTCGTGAATCGCCTCGTTGCTCAGCCACTCCTCCAGCTTCAGTGAGCGGCTCACGTAGTAGATGATGCTCTGGGGGGCAAACGGACACTTCCGTTTAGTGGCACACCATGGGACAGCACACACACGCACACGCAGAGACGGACAGACGGAGCAGACATGTGCACACGCAGACACGTACACACACAGACACACGCACACAGACACACACAGACGGACGCAGCAGACACGTACACACGCACACAGACACAAACGGACGCAGCAGACACGTGCACACATACACAGACACACGCACACAGACGGACGCAGCAGACATGTACACACGCAGACACACACACACGTGCAGACGCACAGACACACGTGCACACGCAGAGACGGACGCAGCAGACACGTGCACACGCAGACACGCACAGGCACACGCACACACGTGCAGACGCATGCACACACGTGCAGACGCACACAGACACACACATGTGCAGACACGCACACAGACACAGACAGACGCAGCAGACACGCGCACACAGACACGTACACACGCACAGACACGCACACACGCACAGACGGACGCAGCAGACGCGCACAGACACGTGCACACGCAGACACGTACGCACACGCACACGTGCAGACGCACACAGACAAGCAGACACACACTCAGACGGACGCAGCAGACACACGCACAGACACGTGCACATGCAGACACGCGCACAGACAAGCGCAAACACACGTGTAGCACACGCTTGCGCAGACACCGCAGACGCTGACACACATGCAGACATGCGCACAGAGACGCACGCACAGACGCACGCGCACTCAGACACAAGCGCAGACACACAGCAAAACGACAAAACCGTGAGCCCCAGCAGGATCTTGACCCGAAACATCACCCATCATTGTCTCCAGAGATGCTGCCTGCCCCGCTGAGTTACTCCAGCTTATTGTGTTTGTCCCCAAAACCATGCAGTTATTTGAGGTGGTCGCGTTTAATAGCCTGATGACTGTGGGGAAGATGCTGTCCTGGACGGTACAGTTTTCAGGCTCCTGTACCTTCGTCCCGATGGCGGGGGGGGGGGGGTTTGGGGAATGGGCGAGTGGCCGGGGTGGCACGGGTCTCTGATGATGCTGGCTGCCTTGTTGGCACAGAGTCACGCTCCTTCAACACTAAGATCCCTCGACACTGCCGGGGCTGGGGCTGGGGCTGGGGCTAGATTCACAGTGACGTTCCCTCAACTCCATCAGGGCAGGGACAGGGGTTCGACAACAGACTGGGTCCAAGATGCAGCACAGAACGCCAGGGGAAATAATTCCCCCCTGTGGCTATCGGCCCATCAAGTCCACACTGCCCTAATCCCAATTATATAGAGACAGACAGGCCATTCAGCCCATCCTGTCCACTCTACTAAACCCACTTTAGATTAGTTTAGAGACGGCGCAGAAATAGGCCCTTCGACCCACCGAGTTCATGCTGACCAGCGATCCCAGCGCTCTAACGCTCTCCTACACACACAATTTACACTTAGCCGACAAACCTGTACGTCTTTGTGGAGTGCGGGAGGAAACCGGAGCACCCGGAGAAAACCCACGCAGGTCACGGGGAGAACGTGCACAAACTAAACTAAACTAGTGTGGACAGGGGATGCTGCGCAGAAACAGGCCGTTTGGCCCGCCACGCCCATACTGTCCACAGTAGGGATCTTATTCATCGTCAGAGGGCGATGCAGTGCAGAAACGAGCCATTCGGCCCATCACACCCGCAGCACTAATCCCACTTCTAGTCATAGAGAGGGGCAGCATAGAGTTAGAATGCTGAGTTACTCCAGCACTTTATGTGTGCGTTTTACTCAAGGAGGGAGTCAGCATCTGCAGTTCCTTGTGTTTCAAATTAACAAGGGCTGTTCAGTCAGCCTGAAGGAGGGACCCGACCCCCCCCGCAGATGCTGCCTGACCCACCGCATTACTACAGCACTTGGTCCCTGTTACTCAACCATCCAGCATCTGCAACCTCTGAAGGAAAACGAAGATCTCGGACGTTCTTTCAGAAAGGAGACGAGGAGGAATTTCTTTAGTCAGAGGGTGGGTGAATCTGCGGGATTCTTTGCCACAGACGGCTGCAGAGGCCATACGTCAGTGGGGTATTTCTAAGGCAGAGATAGATGGGTAGATTCTTGATTAGTGCGGGTGTCAGGGGTTGTGTGGGGAGAAGGCAGGAGAATGGGGTTTGGAGGGAGAGATAGATCAGCCGTGGTTGAATGGCGGAGTAGACTTGATGGGCCGAATGGCCTAATTCTACACCTATCACCGATGATCTCAAAACCCACGCAGGTCACGGGGAGAAGGTACAAAACTCCATACAGACAGCGCCCGTAGTTGGGATCGAACCCGGGTCTCTGTCGCCGCGAGGCAGCAACTCTGCACAACCGTGCCTCCCCCTCATGGGACTGCAGTTCCCAATGCGAGCGGGGCTGAGGTACGGGGAGGGGATCTCATTGAAACGTATACGTTTGTTAAGGGCTTGGACATGCTAGAGGCGGGACACATGTTCCCGATGTTGGGGGAGTCCAGAACCAGGGGCCACACACACACAGTTTAAAATCAATTAAACAACTGCAGCTTATCCAGAATGCCGCTGCCAGAGTCTTGACCAACACCAAGAAAATGGACCACATTAACACGTGTCCTTAAATCTTTGCACTGGCTCCCAGTGTGTAAAAGGATAGATTTTAAAATTCTGTTACTGGCCTACAAGGCACTGAATGGCCTGGGTCCAAAATACATCTCTGACCTACTTGTTGTATATGAGGCACCTAGACTCCTCAGGTGTTCGGAGACAGGTTTACTCTGTGTTCCCAGGGTCAGAACTAAAAAGGCCGAAGCAGCGTTCAGTTTCTATGCTCCACACCTGTGGAACACGCTCCCTGAACATCTGAGGTGTGCACAGGCTGTAACCTCATTTAAATCAGAGCTAAAAACACTGGTGTTTACTGTAGCTTTTCCATAGCCCAACATGCAGGTAATTTTAACCTTCTAATCTTAACCCTTTTATGTGCTTTTAAAATCGCTTTAATATTTTACTGATTTTGTTTCACTATTCATGCAATTGTCTTATTGGCTATTCTGTTGTCCTGTGTTGTATTGTGGTTCTGCGATGTTTTTAAACTAATGTTATTCTTTAGTTTCCTTTGTAAAGCACTATGAATTGCAGCTTGTACGAATGGTGCTATATAAATAATCTTGCCTTGCCTTTAAGAATAAGGGGTCGGCCATTTAGAACGGAGACGAGAAAACACCTTTTTCTCACAGAGAGTGGTGAGTCTGTGGAATTCTCTGCCTCAGAGGGCGGTGGAGGCCGGTTCTCTGGACACTTTCAAGAGAGAGCTAGATAGGGCTCTTAAAGATAGATTCAAGATTCCAGAGAGTTTACTGTCATGTGTTTAAGAAGGAACTGCAGATGCTGGAAAATCGAAGGTAGACAAAAACGCTGGAGAAACTCAGCGGGTGCAGCAGCATCTACGGAGCGAAGGAAATAGGCGACGTTTCGGTCCGAAACGTCGCCTATTTCCTTCGCTCCGTAGATGCTGCTGTACCCGCTGAGTTTCTCCAGCAGTTTGTGTACCTTTTATTGTCGTGTGTCCCTGATAGGACAGTGAAATTCTTGCTTTGCTTCAGCACAACAGAACATAGTAGCCATTGGAGGGTACTGATTGGGGATGATCACATTGAATGGCGGTGCTGGCTCGAAGGGCCGAATGGCCTACTCCTGCACCTATTGTCTATTGTGGTGAGAAAAAAAAATTGTGAATTTGTGGAATTCCCTGCCACAGAGGGCAGTGGAGGCCAAATCACTGGATGGATTTAAGAGAGAGTTAGATAGAGCTCTAGGGGCTAGTGGAGTCAAGGGATATGGGGAGAAGGCAGGAACGGGGTACTGATTGGGGATGATCAGCCACGATCACATTGAATGGCGGTGCTGGCTCAATTCTGCACCTATTGTCTATTGAACGTTCCCGGGCCACAGCATTGAACGGTGACACGTCTGTGGGGACGGGTGGCGACCTACCTTGACGTAGTAGGTGATGAGGATCTTGCGGAGGTCAAAGACCTGCAACATGGAGGCGGCGTTGTTGTCGCTGATGCTGTAGCCCTCCAGCACGTACTTGGTGGCAGCCACCTCCCACGCCAGCCAGCGCTGGCCAAACGCAGCGTTGAAGGACAGCATGTGGGGCAGGTGGCCCGGCTCGCAACAGCAGCAACCCTCGTCCTCGTCCACCCCCTCAGTGATGGCTTCCACCTCGCGCTGCTGGCAGTACGTGCCTGCGGGCAGAGACATGGCAGCCGATTACTGCCCGAGCTCAGTCTCCAGGCCAGTCTCCAGACCAGTCTCTAGTCTCTAGTCCAGTCTCCAGACCAGTCTCCAGACCAGTCTCCAGTCCAGTCTCCAGACCAGTCTCTAGTCCAGTCTCCAGTCCAGTCTCTAGTCTCCAGACTCCAGGCCGGTCTCCCGTCCAGACTCCCGTCCAGACTCCCGTCCAGACTCCCGTCCAGACTCCCGTCCAGACTCCCGTCCAGACTCCCGTCCAGACTCCCGTCCCTAGTCCAGTGTTCAGTCCCCAGTCCAGACTCCTGTCCAGTCCCTAGTCTAGTTTCCTGTCTCCAGTCCAGACTCCAGTCCAGTCTCTAGTCTCCAGACTCCAGTCTCCAGACCAGTCTCCAGTCCAGGCTCCAGTCCAGTTTCCAGACTCCAGTCCAGACTCCAGTCCAGACTCCAGTCCAGACTCCAGTCCAGACTCCAGTCCAGACTCCAGTCCAGTCCCTAGTCCAGTTTCCAGACTCCAGTCCAGGCTCCAGTCCAGTCCCTAGTCCAGTTTCCAGACTCCAGTCCAGGCTCCAGTCCAGGCTCCAGTCCAGGCTCCAGTCCAGGCTCCAGTCCAGTCCCTAGTCCAGTTTCCAGGCTCCAGTCCAGACTCCAGTCCAGTCCCTAGTCCAGTTTCCAGACTCCAGTCCAGTCCCTAGTCCAGTTTCCAGACTCCAGTCCAGTTTCCAGTCCAGGCTCCAGTCCAGGCTCCAGTCCAGTCCCTAGTCCAGTTTCCAGGCTCCAGTCCAGGCTCCAGTCCAGTCCCTAGTCCAGTTTCCAGACTCCAGTCCAGTCCCTAGTCCAGTTTTCAGACTCCAGTCCAGTCCCTGGTCCAGTTTCCAGACTCCAGTCCAGTCTAGTCTGTAGTCCAGTCTCCAGCCCAGTGGGCAGAGGCTTACAACCTTAGTCCAGTCTCTAGTCTCATCTCTACACAGTGCAGGAAGGAACTGCAGATGCTGGTTTCAACCGAAGATAGACACAAAAAGCTGGAGTAACTCGGCGGGACAGGCAGCATCTCTGGAGAGAAGGAATGGGAGAAGAAGGGCCTCGACCCAAAACGTCACCCATTCCTTCCCTCCAGAGAAACCCAGGCTGCCTCCTCCCCTTCCCACCTCTCCCTCAGCCCTCGGGCCCTGGCATTCCCTCTCTCTCTATCTCTCCCCCACCCGTCTCATTTTCACACCACAAACAGCTTACAACGGCCTGTTTCCTTTATCCGATTCAGATTCAATTTTAATTGTCATTGTCAGTGTACATCGATTTATCATCGATACTTTTTTGCATATCTTTCATTCATTGTTCTTTATCTCTCCACATCACCGTCTATATCTCTCGTTTCCCTGATCCCTGACCGGTCTGAAGAAGGGTCTCGACCCGAAACGTCGCCTATCTCCTTCGCTCCTTAGATGCTGCTGCACCCGCTGAGTTTCTCCAGCCTTTTGTGTAACCCTCGATTCTCCAGCATCTGCAGTTCCTTCTTTAACATGCTGCCTGCCCCGCTGAGTTCCTCCGGTTTTTGGTGCCAGCCTAGTCTAGTCACTGGGCGGGCGCGGGCAGAGGGGTGGCAGCGGCTAGACAGCGGCTGAAGGGAGCGGTGGGCGATGGGAAGGCGGGGGAGAGCGCGGCGGGGCAGGGACGTGGGTAGACTACCTCGGAACTCCAGCCCCCGCAGCTGGAAGGTGGCGATGCCGTTGCCGATCTCGATGAGGTGCACCAGGGCGTTGAGATAGTCGGAGGCCAGGATGAAGCAGTCGCCCGTGGCGTAGTTGCCCCAGCGGCCCAGCAGCAGGTCCCCGCACAGGCTGTGCTGCAGCGAGCGGGTCAGGTGCTCGTAGAAGATGGAGTTCAGGTTGTTGTCGTCCGCACCTGCAACGCGAGGGACACCGCCCCCCGGGAGGTTAGCGCGGAGGTACACGGCGCTGAAACCGGCCCCGAGCCCACGCCGACCAGCGATCGCCCGCTCACACCAGCTTATATAGTGTTAGCGATACAACGCGGAACCCGGCCCCGCCCCCACCAGCGATTGCCCGCCCGCTCACACTAGCTTATATAGTGTTAGCAATACAACGCAGAAACCGGCCCCGAGCCCACACCAAGCCATCCCGCCGACCGGCAATCGCACGCCCGCCCGCACTAGCTTATATAGTGTTAGCGATACAGTGTGGACACAGTCGGAAGGTCCTGTTTCCACACTGTGTCACTGTGACCCAACAAATGCCACTATAGACTTATTGAACAAGCCAGTGGAGATGGAGAAGGGTTGAAGGCCAGAGAGAGGGGGGAGGACACCGCACAGGACCAAAGCCCAGCGGACACGTTCCATGCCCGCTCCCGGGGCCAGAGCGGATGCAAGCTGACGTTACCTGGGTTCCTGTCCAGCTGAGTGGCCAGTCTGGTGTTGGAGTGGTCGACTCGCTTGGTGCTGGAGGGAAGAAGAGGCGGGAAGGGAATCAGTTCAGTTTAGAGATTCGGCACCGACTACACGCCGACCAGCGATCCCCGCATATTAACACTATCCTATACACGCTTGGGACAATTTACAATTTACACCAAGCCAATTAACCTACCAGCCTGTACCCCACTCCCCCCTCTGTGACCCACGCGAGCGTGAGCGTGAGCGTCCTGCCACCTCAGCTCGAGCTCACGAGGCAGCGACAATGGCTTTGGTGTCTCGTCGACTGTACATCATTGTTTCATGCTGTATGTAGGAATCGTATGTTTTTTCGGAGTTTATCCAGTCAAATTTTTGATACGTTACTGGTCCAACAGGGTCCCTGACACACGGGACACCTGCCCCTCCCCCCCCCCAACCCGCCCCCCCAACGCAATATTCCACCACTCACCCATAGCCCGCCACGGGAAGACCTCGCATTTTTTCCCCCCCGCCACAACCTTATCTTACAAACTCTTGTGAATTTTTAAAAAGCTAGAATGTTCATATCTTTGGCAGACACGCGTTGTCGCTCGGCAGTTCGGAAAATGGCAACGAATAAGATTAATCTCTGACACGATTTTAAAAAATGCATCGCTTTCTGTGATGCCAATCTGGTCACGTGTGTGACAGGCCGGTTCACTTTCCAAAGAATAGCCCTCATGGGGCCTGTCCCACTTGGGCGACTGCCAGGAACTGATTTATAAATGGAATTCACCTACGACACCTGGCGACAAGCTGCGGCAGCACCTCCGGCAACCCACGACAGCAAAAACATTGTCGCCACTTCAAACATATAAGATCGTTAAGGGTTCGGACACGCTAGAGGCAGGAAACATGTTCCCGATGTTGGGGGAGTCCAGAACCAGGGGCCACACACACACAGTTTGAGAATAAGGGGTCGGCCGTTTAGAACGGAGACAAGGAAACACTTTTTCTCACAGAGAGTGGTGAGTCTGTGGAATTCTCTACCTCAGAGGGCGGTGGAGGCCGGTTCTCTGGGTGCTTTCAAGAGAGAGCTAGATAGGGCTCTTAAAGATAGCGGAGTCAGGGGATATGGGGAGAAGGCAGGAACGGGGTACTGATTGGGGATGATCAGCCA
>CAUPSL010000476.1:17500-70289 GCA_963514005.1 Raja brachyura
GGGGGGGAGCGAGACAGAGTCATATAGCATGGAAACAGGCCCTTCAGCCCAACTTGTTCCTGCTGACCAAATAGACAATAGACAATAGGTCCAGGAGTAGGCCATTCGGCCCTTCGAGCCAGCAACGCCATTCACTGTGATCATCCCCAATCAGTACCCCGTTCCTGCCTCCTCCCCATATCCCCTGACTCCGCCATCTTTAAGAGCCCTATCTAGCTCTCTCTTGAAAGCGTCCAGAGAACCGGCCTCCACCACCCTCTGAGGCAGAGAATTCCACAGACTCACCACTCTCTGTGAGAAAAAGTGTTTCCTCGTCTCCGTTCTAAATGGCCGACCCCTTATTCTTAAACTGTGTGTGTGGCCCCTGGTTCTGGACTCCCCCAACATCGGGGACATGTTTCCTGCCTCTAGCGTGTCCAAGCCCTTAACGATCTTTGGTAGACAAAATTGCTGGGGAAACTCAGCGGGTGCAGCAGCGTCTATGGAGTGAAGGAGATAGGCGACGTTTCGGGCCGAGACCCTTCTTCAGACCTTAATATTCTTATATGTTTCAATAAAATCCCCTCTTCTCCTTCTAAATTCCAGTGTATACAAGCCCAGCCGCTCCATTCTCTCAGCATATGACAGTCCCGCCATCCCGGCAATTAACCTTGTAAACCTACGCCGAACTCCCTCAATAGCAAGAATGTCCTTCCTTAAATTTGGAGGGCAAAACTGCGCTCAATACTCCAGGACCAAGATGCCCCATCTACACTAGTCTCACCTGCACACATTTGCCCCATATCCCTCCAGAAACTTTTCCCATCCACGTACCTGTCCAAGTGAATTTTAAATGCTGTCTTACAGGACCTGCCTCAACTACCTCCTGAAGGCAGCTGGTTCCATACGCCCAGCACCCTTTGTGAAGAGGTTGCCTCTCAGGTTCAACTAAAATGCAACCAAGTCAACCTCTGGTGATTTGGTGCCTGGGAGGCAGTGGCTCCAACAGCTGTGCCACTGTGCTGTCCCCCGTCCTAATCCCATGAGGACATTCGGCCCATCGGGTGCACGTTGCCAGCATCTGTGGTTCCTTGTATCTATACCGCACTCCTGGCCGCTGCCCCTCGACAAGATCACCCCTTTACACTCGAGATCTGACACACCTCTACTAGATCGCCCCTCATCCGCCTGGGCAACAAGGAATTCCTAGCCTGCCCATCCTCCCCCCTGTAGCTCCGGCCCTCGAGTCCCGGCAACATCCTCGTAAATGGGCGGTAGAGCTGCTTCCTCGCAGCGCCAGCGACACCAGGTTCCATCGTGACCACGGGCGCTGTCTGTACGGAGTTTGCACGTTCTCCCCGTGGGTTTTCTCCGGATGCTCCGGTTTCCTCCCACACTACAAAGGCGTGCAGGATTATAGGCTAATTGGCTGGGTATAACGGTTAATCGTCGTGTGCGTGTGCGTGTGCGTGTGCGTGTGTGGCTGGTCTGTTTCTCTAAATTAACAGCGGGCCTGTTTCTCTAAACTAAATGTGTATTCGATGAGCCCACTGGAGAGAGTTTTGGGGGGCGGGGGGGGGGGGGAAGAGGATGGTCAGTGATGGGGGTCGGTATGTCCAGGAGGACTCGGACTTCCACATGTGCACAGTGATGCTGGGTGCTCATTGGGTCCCAGCATCACACGGGAGGGCTGGTCCCCCAACGCAATATTCCACCTCTTCACCAATCCCAATATTGCTCGCCATTGGGGGGGCTTTCTGTTGCGCTAGTATGGGTGTTGCGGGCCGAAGGTACTGGTTTCCACAGGGCTAGTATAGACATTGTGGGCCGAATGGATCATTGGGCTGGAACTGTTGCAACGATTTTAAAAGCCATGCCAAGGCAAACAATTGGGCAGCAGCCACCTGACAACCAAAATACATTTTGTGATCACAAACTCTTGAAAAAGGCGAGGCAAACAATTGGGCAGCAGCAGCCACCTGACAACCAAAATACATTTTGTGAACACAAACTCTTGAAAAAGGCGAGGCAAACAATTGGGCAGCAGCCACCTGACAACCAAAATACATTTTGTGAACACAAACTCTTGAAAAAGGCGAGGCAAACAATTGGGCAGCAGCCACCTGACAATAAAAGTACATTTTGTGATCACAAACTCTTCAAAAAATTTTTTTTTTTAAAACCAAATCTGTTCTGTATTTATGCCGACAATATTCTGTTGTGCTGAAGCAAAGCAAGAATTTCATTCTCCTATTTGGCCACACGACAATAAACCCTCTTGACTTGCCTTGCTGCAGAGGATGGACATGAAGTAGTAGTCGAGGAGGAAGGTTTCGGAGAAGACGCTGTAGTCGTAGCGGAAGAAGAGGACGGTGAAGCTGAGCGTGACGTACTGATGGCAGGGGCAGCAGAACGACGAGCGGAGGAGCTTCATCCCGGCCACCGTGATGACCAGCGGGTCGCTGCTGCCAACGGGGCGGAAAGTGCAGTTTAGTTCAGAGGTACAGCGCGGAAACAGGCCCTTCGGCCAACCGCATCCGTGCCGACCGCCCACCGCCCCGTGCACTAGTACTATCCAACACACCAGCCGACTATCTGCGCAGGCTGATTGACCTGCAACACGCGCGTCTCTGGGAGTGGGTGGGAACCAGAGCGCCCAGAGAAAACCCACGCAGGTCACAGGTAGAACGTGCAAACTCCGTACAGACAGCACCCGGAGTCAGGATCAAACCCAGGTCTCCGGCGCTGGGAGGCAGCAGCTCAAGACAGAGACACACCCACACACAGAGAGAGGGAGAGGCAGAGGCAGAGGCAGAGGCAGAGGCAGAGGCAGAGGCAGAGGCAGAGGCAGAGGCAGAGGCAGAGGCAGAGGCAGAGGCAGAGGCAGAGGCAGAGGCAGAGGCAGAGGCAGAGGCAGAGGCAGAGGCAGAGGCAGAGGCAGAGGCAGAGGCAGAGGCAGAGGCAGAGGCAGAGGCAGAGGCAGAGGCAGAGGCAGAGGCAGAGGCAGAGGCAGAGGCAGAGGCAGAGGCAGAGGCAGAGGCAGAGGCAGAGGCAGAGGCAGAGGCAGAGGCAGAGGCAGAGGCAGAGGCAGAGGCAGAGGCAGAGGCAGAGGCAGAGGCAGAGGCAGAGGCAGAGGCAGAGGCAGAGGCAGAGGCAGAGGCAGAGGCAGAGGCAGAGGCAGAGGCAGAGGCAGAGGCAGAGGCAGAGACAGAGACAGAGACAGAGACAGAGACAGAGACAGAGACAGAGACAGAGACAGAGACAGAGACAGAGACAGAGACAGAGACAGAGACAGAGACAGAGACAGAGACAGAGACAGAGACAGAGACAGAGACAGAGACAGAGACAGAGGGAGAGGGAGAGGGAGAGGGAGAGGGAGAGGGGAGAGAGAGAGAGAGAGAGAGAGAGAGAGAGAGAGAGAGAGAGAGAGAGAGAGAGAGAGAGAAATAGATAGAGTGAAAGAGACAGAGAGGGGGAGGGGGAGGGGGGAAGAGACAGAGAGAGAGAGAGAGAGAGAGAGAGAGAGAGAGAGCAGGAGGGAGAGACAGAGAGAGAGACAGGGCATACATAGAGTCGATGTGGACAGGATGTCTCCACTGGTGGGAGAGTCTAGGACCAGAGGTCACAGTCTCAGAATTAAAGGGCACTCTTTCAGAAAAGTAGCGAGGAGGACCTTCTTCAGTCAGGGGGTGGTGAATCTGTGGAACTCGATGCCACAGGAGGCCAAGCCAGTGGATATTTTTTAGGCAGAGATAGACAAATTCTTGATTGGAACGGGTGTCAGGGGGTTATGGGTGGGGGGGGGGGGGGGGGGGGGAAGGCGGGAAAATGGGATTAGGAGGCAGAGATCAGCCACGATTGAATGGCGGAGTGGACTCGAAGACCCTCGTCAGTGCCCCCCCCTCCCCCACTCACAATCTGCCCAGCTTGTGGCGGCTGCTGACGGCGCTGGCGTCCGTGGCCAGGGCACTGAGGATGACGGCCGGGTAGATGAAGTACTTCTCCGTGCACTGGAGCCAGGCGTAGACCTTCTCGAACCACATCAGCTGCGCCGCGCCTGGGGAGCAGGGAGCAAGGTGGCAGATGGGGGGAGTGGGGGCAACACAAACGCGCACACACACACACACTCACACCACCACACACACACTCCGACAGACACACACACACACACACACACCACCACACACACACTCCGACAGACAGACACACACACTCACACCACCACACACACTCCGACAGACACACACACTCACACCACCACACACACACTCCGACAGACACACACACACACTCACACCACCACACACACACTCCGACAGACACACACACACACACTCACACCACCACACACACACTCCGACAGACAGACACACACACACACTCACACCACCACACACACACTTCGACAGACAGACACACACACACTCACACCACCACACACACACTCCGACAGACAGACACACACACACACACACTCACACCACCACACACACACTCCGACAGACACACACACTCACACCACCACACACACACTCCGACAGACACACACACACTCACACCACCACACACACACTCCGACAGACACACACACACTCACACCACCACACACACACTCCGACAGACAGACACACACACACACTCACACCACCACACACACACTCCGACAGACACACAAACACTCACACCACCACACACACACTCCGACAGACACACACACACACACACACACACTCCGATAGACAGACACACACACACACCACCACACACACTCCGACAGACAGACACACACACACACTCACACCACCACACACACACTCCGACAGACACACACACACTCACACCACCACACACACACTCCGACAGACACACACACACACACTCACACCACCACACACACACTCCGACAGACAGACACACACACTCACACCACCACACACAGCACCACACACACAGCACCACACACGCGCAGCACCACACACGCGCAGCACCACACACGCGCAGCACCACACACGCGCAGCACCACACGCGCAGCACCACACGCGCAGCACCACACGCGCAGCACCACACGCGCAGCACCACACGCGCAGCACCACACGCGCAGCACCACACGCGCAGCACCACACGCGCAGCACCACACGCGCAGCACCACACGCGCAGCACCACACGCACAGCACCACACGCACAGCACCACACGCACAGCACCACACGCACAGCACCACACGCACAGCACCACACGCACAGCACCACACGCACAGCACCACACGCACAGCACCACACGCACAGCACCACACCACCACACACTCCAACAGACACACTCACACCACCACACACACACACCACCACACACACTCTGACAGACACACACACCACCACACACACACACACAACCACCACAGACACACACCACCACACTACGACAGACACACACACCACCACACACACACAACCACACACACACACACCACCACACAGACACACACCACCACACACTACGACAGACACACACACCACCACACACAAACACACCACCACACACACACACACACACCACCACACACAGACACACACCACCAGACACAGACACACACCACCACACACACACTCCGACAGACACACACACACACCGACAGACACACACACACACCGACAGACACACACACACACCGACACACCACCACACAGACCTACACGCACACATGTGCACACTCACACACACACACGCAGACACACACCAACACACAGACACACCACCACACACACACTCCGACAGACACACACACACGCAGACACACACACACCAACACACACACACCACCACACACACACACTCCGACAGACACACACACACCAACACACAGACACACCACCACACACCCTCAGCGGGTGCAGCAACATCTATGAGTGAAGGAAATAGGCAACTTTTCGGGCCGAAACCCTTCTTCAGACTGATGTACCATGGGCAGGCTGGGCCGAAGGGCCTGTTTCCCCCACACACTGCAGGACTCCAACTGGTGTGTACGGGTGTACCATGGGCAGGATGGGCCTGTTTCTATGCATGGTGTCTCGGGAATGATTAGGAGAGGTGTCGATAGGGGCGGAGAGGAACTCCGCAACCTCGGGCCGGGAGGTTTCAGCTCGCCGCTTGCTCGGTATTCTCAGGCCGGTGAGGAAGCAGAACAAGGCTCCCCACCCCCCCCCCCCCCCCCCACCTTGGGGAGGTGTTAAGGGGAAGCGCTCTCCTGCCCTTTCGCGGGCAGATCCAGCGTCTCGCTATCGCGGAGGGTCGGGCAGAAGGGGAAGCGTCGGGGAGGTAAGCCACGACCCACAGAGTCCACCCCCCCCCCCCCCGGCCTGGTTCATCGCAGGGGGAAGTTTCGTGCCGGCCGAGCAGACATGGGAACCGGGGGCTTCGGCTGCAGTGGCAACCGCACGGCCATCGGACGCCAAATACCGCACGCTGACTTCAACTTCCCCCTTCTCCGAAAGGGGAACTGGGCAAATGTTGAAGTCTTTATTCTTAGAGTCATGCGGCCTGGAAAATAGGCCCAAGGTTCCCGCACCGACCAACAGCAGGCCCTTTGGCCCGTCTTGCCCAGTGATCACCCGTGCACACTGGTCATAGAGTCATGGAGCGTGGGAAACGGGCCCGGCTTGCCCACGCCGGCCACCATGTCCCATCTGCACGGGTCCCACCTGCCTGCGTTTGGCCCATATCCCTCGAAACCCGTCCTATCCATGTAGCTGTCTGAGGTAGGCAAAAGTGCTGGAGAAACTCAGCGGGTGCAGCAGCATCTATGGAGCGAAGGAGATAGGCAACGTTTCAGGCCGAAACCCTGAAGGACATAGACATACCCTTCAGGGTTTCGGCCCGAAACGTTGCCCATTTCCTTCGCTCCATAGATGCTGCCGCACCCGCTGAGTTTCTCCAGCATTTTTGTCCACCTTCGATTTTCCAGCATCTGCAGTTCCTTCGTAAAAACTCCTATTAAATCTTTCCCTCTTCGCCTTAAACCCGTATCCTCTGGTCTTCGATTCACCTAATCCCTCCCCGCCCGCGTTTGGCCCATATCCCTCCAAACCTGTCCTGTCCATGTACCTTCCATTTTCCAACATCTGCAGTTCCTTCTTAAACATGTACCTGTCTAAATGTTTCTCCAACGTTGGGATAGTCCCAGCCTCAACTACCTCCTCTGGCCGCTCGTTCCATAAGAGGTGGTAGGTTTCTTCAATGTGTGAGCAGAGAGGCAGGTGGGTGTAAATGAGGGTAGAAGCAATCGGCAGCAAGGTGAAAAGTAAAAGAGGCAGGCAGACAAATCCAGGGCAAAAATCAAAAAGGGCCACTTGTCAACATAATTGTATAAGGGGTAAGCGCGTTGTAAAAACAAGCCTGAAGGCTTTGTGTCTCAATGCAAAGAGCATTCGTAATAAGGTGGATGAGTTGAATGTGCAGATAGCTATTAATAAATATGATATAGTTGGGATCACGGAGACATGGCTCCAGGGTGACCAAGGCTGGGAGCTGAACATCCAGGGATATTGAATATTCAGGATGGATAGACAGAAAGGAAAAGGAAGTGGGGTAGCGTTGCTGGTTAGAGAGGAGATTAACGCAATAGAAAGGAATGACTTTAGCTTGGAGGATGTGGAATCGGTATGGGTAGAGCTGCGAAACACTAAGGGGCAGAAAACGCTAGTGGGAGTTGTGTACAGGCCACCTAACAGTAGTAGTGGAGCTGGGGATGGCATCAAACAGGAAATTAGAAATGCATGCAACAAGGGTAAAACAGTTATAATGGGTGACTTCAATCTACATATCGATCAGGTGACTCAAATGGGCAGGGGTGCTGAGGAAGAGGATTTCTTGGAATGTATGCGGGATAGTTTTCTAAACCAACATGTAGAGGAACCAACGAGAGAGCAGGCTATTCTAGACTGGGTATTGAGTAATGAGGAAGGGTTAGTTAGCAGTCTTGTTGTGCGTGGCCCCTTGGGCAAGAGTGACTATAATATGGTTGAGTTTTTCATTCGGATGGAGAGTGACATTGTTAATTCAGAAACAAGGGTGGCCCGTGTGGCTAAAGGGATCAGGGGGTATTGAGAGAAGGCAGGTACGGGATACTGAGTTGGATGATCAGCCATGATCATATTGAATGGCGGTGCAGGCTGGAAGGGCTGAATGGCCTCTACTCCTGCACCTATTTTCTATGTTTCTATGTCACCTTAAACCTCTGTTGTCTGGTTCTCGATTCCCCAACTCCGTGCTTTTACCCGCTCTGTTCATCTCATGATCTGATGCACCTCTACAAGATCACCTCTTATCCCCCTGCGCTCCAAGGGATAAACTCCTCGCCTGCTCAAACCACTCCCTTCAGCTCGGGCCCTCAAAACCTGGCCACATTGTCGGAAATCCTCTCTCCAGGTCCACGTGCCTGTCCAAATGTCTTCATGAACGCCACAAATGCGTGCGCCTCAACCCGCCGCCCTCTGTTTAAGCGTAACATCTGCGGCACGGTGGCGCAGCGGTAGAGTTGCTGCCTCACGGGGCCGGAGACCCGGATTCCATCCCGACCATGGGCGCTGCCTGCGCGGAGTTTGAACCTTCACCCCGTGACCACGCGGGGTTCCGCCCTCACGTCAAAGACGTACAGGTTTGTAGGTGGATTCGCTTCAGTAAAATCGTAAGTTGTCCCTTGTGCGTAAGGTAGTGGTGGTGTGCAGGGCGATCGATCGCTGGTCGGCACAGACTCGGTGGGCTGAAGGGCCTGTTTCTACGCTGGATCTCCAAACTGAACTAAACAGCTGCTTTAAACACACGTGCGCACACTCACTCTCTCACACACACACACACACACACTCACACACACACACACACTCAGAGACACCAGCCACACACACAAACCAGCCACACACCGTCAGGACACATACACACGCACATGCACGCATGCATACACGACACACACACGCATGGAGGCACCACGCGCACACATGCACGCACACATGCGCACACACACACACCCACAGAGGCACCACACACACTACACACGCACACACACGCTCACGCACTCTGCGCACACACACACACACACGCAGGCACCACACACACACACACACATGCACACACACGCACTGACACACGCTGCACACACACACTCTCAGGAACCAGCCACACACTCACACACCGAGCACCACACATGCACACACACATGCACTCTGCACACACCCCCACAGAGGCACCACACACACACACACAGAGGCACCACACACACACACGCTCACGCTCTCTATACACACACCCCCACAAAGGCACTACACACACACAGAGGCACAACACACACAAACACACGCACGCACACACACACGCTCACGCTCTCTACACACACACACACACACTACACACAAACACACGCACGCAGGCTCACGCACTCTGCGCACACACACTCTCAGGAACCACCCGCACACCCACCGAGGCACCACACACCCCCACCCCCACCCCTTTCCGTGTCGCGACCCCTCCACCCCACGTCCAGAAGCCCCGGCATGGCGGCCACACTCACCTCTGACCTCGAACTGGCTGTACTCCCTGGATTTGAGGACGGGGTGCGAGAGGCAGCACCAGGGCAGCTGTTTGCGGAGCTGCGGGAGGAGGTAGTGCGTCAGGAACCCCACCAGGCCGGCCAGGGCGTACAGCACGTAACTCAGCACCGGCTGCACCCAGAAACAAAGTTTAGTTTCCCGACAACAGGCACGAAATGCTGGAGTAACTCAGCGGGACGGGCAGCGTCTCTGGAGAGAAGGAATGGGTGACGTTTCGGGTCCAGACCCTTCTTCAGACTGAGAGTCAGGGGAGAGAGAGTCCTGACCCGTATTCACACCGTACACCTCGATATCTCTATGTCTCCCTCTCCCCAGACTCTCAGTCTGGTAAAGGGTCTCGACCCTAAACATCACATATTTTGAAGGTAGACACAAAATGCTGGATAGACAGCAGTCTTTCTGGAGAGAAGGAATGGGTGACGTTTCGTGTCGAGACCCAAAACTTGCCTTCTCCAGAGATGCTGCCCGAGTTGCTCCAGCATTTTGTGTCTACCTTCGATTTAAACCAGCATCTGCAGTTCTTTCCCACATCGCATATTTCCCTCCACCCAGAGATGCTGCCTGTCCCGCTGAGTAACGGGGCTGTCCCACTGTTGGAGCTAGTTCTCCCGCGTCTGCCCTGATTCGAACTCGGAGAGTTATGGTAACGGCCGCTCGCAGGTACTCGGGGTTCTCGTGGACATTTTTCCAACTTGTTGAAAAATCTTCACGAGCTTACCGCGCTTCCCCCGAGTACCTGCCGTTAGCGTTACAAGCCGCTAAGAGACGTCCCGAGCTCTGACGTACATTCCACGTGCTTACCACGAGTTTGATTTGTTTTTTAAACTCGGGAGAGCTCTTGAATTACCTCGTACAGTGGGACAGCCCCTTAACGCCAGCATTGTAGTCCATCTTAGCCTAGAACAGTGTTGGGAGGATTCCTGCAGACAATGGCCCCATCCACTGGTGGCTAACAGAACTGCAGCCTGTGTACGTGCAGTGACCACATACTGATGAAGGGACTACAAACCCATTACGTTGACCCCCCTCTCTCCCTCTCTCCCTCTACGGGTGCCGACTGACCGGCTGAGCATTTCCTGCAGCAGTCTCTTTTTTTTGGTTCCAGATTTTCAACGTCGGTCGCATCCACTGCCACCGCTCTTGGACGAACACCGAACTATGAAGGGGGTCCAGTGGAGACGAGGAACAGCAGGAAAGAGGACACAGAGTGCTGGAGTAACTCAGCGGGTCAGGGGGCATCTCGGGAGGAGATGGAAGAAGGGAGGTTTCGGGTCCTGACCCTTCTTCACACTGATTCCCGCCCAGCCCCGCGGGGATGGGCCATACGCCGTATAACACAGGAATACAATAGACAACAGGTGCAGGAGTAGGCCATTTGGCCCTTCGAGCCAGCACAGAATAGACAATAGACAACAGGTGCAGGAGTAGGCCATTCGGCCCTTCGAGCCAGCACCGAATAGAAAATAGATAACAGGTGCAGGAGTAGGCCATTCGGCCCGTTGAGCCAGCACCAAATAGACAATAGACAATAGGTGCAAGAATGGGCCATTTGGCCCTTTGAGCCAGCATCGCCATTCATTGTGATCATGGCTGATCGTCCCCTATCAATATAGCTTTTCCCCATTGAGGGTAGGGAAGATTCAAACAAGAGGGCATGACATGAGAATTAAGGGACAGAAGTTTAGGGGTAACATGAGGGGGGACTTCTTTACTCAGAGAGCGGTGGCTGTGTGGAATGATCTTCCAGCAGAACTGGTGGAGGCAGGATCGATTTTAACATTTAAAAGTAAAGTGGATAGGTATATGGACGGGAAGGGAATGGAGGGGTATGGTCTGAGTGCAGGTAGATGGGACTAGGGGAAAATAAATGGTCGGCACGGACTGGAAGGGCCGAGAGGGCCTGTTTCCGGGCTGTAATTGTTATATGGTTAATAACCCGTGCCTGCCTTCTCCCCATATCCCTTGACTCCACTAGCCCCTAGAGCTCTATCTAACTCTCTCTTAAATCCATCCAGTGATTTGGCCTCCACTGCCCTCTGTGGCAGGGAATTCCACAAATTCACAACTCTCTGGGTGAAATATTTTTTTCTCACCTCAGTCTTAAATGGCCTCCCCTTTATTCTAAGACTGTGTGGCCCCTGGTTCTGGACTCGCCCAACATTGGGACCATTTTTCCTGCATCTAGCTTGTCCAGTCCTTTTATAATTTTATATGTTTCTATAACATATCCCCTCATCCTTCTAAACTCCAGTGAATACAAGCCTTCAGGCCAGCATTGAATAGACAATAGGTGCAGGATTAGGCCATTCGGCCCTTCGAGCCAGCACTGAATAGACAATACTGACAGGTACTGGCACTTCACTCTCTCCCCATCTCTCTCTGTCTCACACATACATCGCAAGTACTGAAAGTAAGCGTGCAGGCAGCAAAAAAAACATATGGCATGTTGGCCTTCATCGCAAGAGGATTTGACTACAGGAGCAAGGAGGTCCTACTGCAGTTGTACAGGCCCTGGTGAGACTGCATCTGGAGTATTGTGTGCAGTTTTGGTCCCCTAATTTGAGGAAGGACATTCTTGCTATTGAGGGAGTGCAGCGTAGGTTCACCAGGTTAATTCCCGGGACGGCGGGACTGACATACGATGAAAGAATGGGTCGACTGGGCTTGTATTCACTGGAATTTAGGAGGATGAGAGGGGATCTTATAGAAACATATAAAATTCTTAAGGGTTTGGACAGGCTAGATGCAGGAAAAATGTTCCCAATGTTGGGAGGAGTCCAGAACCAGGGGACACGGTTTAAAATAAGGGGTCGGCCATTTAATGAATGAATGAATAGGTTTATTGGCCAAGTATTCACATACAAGGAATTTGCCTTGGTGCTCCGCCCACAAGTGACAACATGACATACAGTGACAGTTAGGAATGACACATAAAACATAAAACATTAATAATAAAACATTATTGATTTATTAGGACTGAGATGAGGAAAATCTTTTTCACCCAGAGAGTTGTGAATCTGTGGAATCCACACAGTGTTAGAATGGGTCGACTGGGCTTGTATTCACTGGAATTTAGATGGATGAGAGGGAATGTCCTCGAAACGTATAACATTCTTAAGGGATTGGACAGGCCAGATGCAGGAAAAATGTTCCCAATGTTGGGGGAGTCCAGAACCAGGGGTCACACAGTTTAAAAATAAGGGGACTGAGATGAGCAAAAACTTTTTCACCCAGAGAGTTGTGAATCTGTGGAATTCTCTGCCACAGAAGGTAGTGGAGGCCGATTCACTGGATGTTTTCAAGAGAGAGTTAGATGTAGCTCTTGGGGCTAATGGAATCAAGGGATATGGGGAGAAAGCAGGAATGGGGGAGACTGATTGTGGATGATCAGCCATGATCATATTGAATGGCGGTGGTGCAGGCTCGAAGGGCCACATGGTCTACCCCTGCACCTATTGTCTATGTTTCCGAGTATCTTACCGACAATCTCTCCGGGTGGCGCTTACCTGAAGTGCAATGAACACAGTGCTGGCGCTGATGGCGAAGGTTATGATGGCGATCACTGGGCACATCACCAGGTCGGAGTGCAGGATCTCCCGCTAGAGCCGGGAAAGGGAAAGGAAAGGCACAGCCAATCAGTTAGAGTCAGGCACGTGGTAGTTCCAGGCACAGGGGCGCCCCTTAAATTGTGAAGAGTTAATAGAGTTTTGTTGCCATGTGTCCCAGATAGGACAACAACATTCTTACTTGCTGCAGCACAACAGAATATGTAAACATAGTAGAAAACGGAAGATAAAAGTTCAGAGTGTCTATAGGTTTTTCAGGCGAGTGCCCTCGAGCTTGAAGGTCGAAGACACTCTTCTGAACTCACGGATTAGGTCGCCACAGTGGGACAGCCCCTGTAAGGGCTTGTCCCACAAGCATGCGTTTGCTTGCGTCCAGCGCGACCAAACGTGGTCGCTTGAGGCGTACGGCCGCGCGGGGCCGGTCCCAATTCGAACCGCGGAGGCGTATGGAGTTGTGATGGGCTGGTCCCGACATCATACCCATCCAATCAGCTGGGCAGGAGGCGGGCCGACTCAATTTGGACGTCGCATGGCGTCGGGCGGTGACGTCATTGCTCAACGGCACTCGCTAGGTACGCAATGAGACGCTGCGTACATCCTCAATGTGGCTGCGGGCCGACTGGCCGTTGCTGCGCTGAATTTTTTGGACAGTGTCAGTTTTTCCGAACCCTGCGCGATGTCGGGACCAGCCCCACATAACTCCATGCGCCTCTGGCGATCGAAGTGGGACCGGCCCCGCGAGGCCATACGGCTCAAGCGACCACGTTAGGTCGCGCTCGCCACATGCAGTCGCATGCTGGTGGGACAGGCCCCTTTAAGGCTTGACGGGATGCAGTGCTCGATGATCTCCAGCCCCGGCTCTATAGCTCCCCCTGCTGCACTTACCAAGGAGCTGCCGAGCTTTGCCGGGAGCGGATCCTGGATTTCCAGCAGTGGATCCTCGGGGTTTCGGTTGTCCAGTTGAGGGAAGAACCGGGACCGGATCAAGGACCTGAGATCCGGGAGAGAGAAAAAGGATCAGCTGAGCAGCCGGCGGAAAGGCAACCCCTACATCGGCGCGACCAGGCGCAGGCTCGGCGATCGTCTCGCTGGACACCTCCGCTCGGTCCGTCGCGACCAACCCGATCTCCCGCTGGCCCAGCACTTTGACTGGCCCCCTCCCATTCCCCAGCTGACCTGGGCCTCCTCCAGTGTCAGAGTGAGGCAGGGTCAGCGCAAATTGGAGGAACAGCAGCTCGTATTTAGCTGAAGAAGGAACTGCAGATGCTGGAAAATCGCAGGTAGACAAAATAATGCTGGAGGAACTCAGCGGGTGAGGCAGCATCTATGGAGCGAAGGAAATAGGCGATGTTTCGGGTCGAGACCCTTCTGGATCTATGGAGTGAAGGAAATAGGCGATGTTTCGGGTTGAGACCCTTCTGCATCTATGGAGAGAAGGAATTGGCAACGTTTCGGGTCGAGACCCTTCCGGGTCTCGACCCGAAACGTTGCCAATTCCTTCTCTCCATAGATGCTGCCTCACCCCCCGAGTTTCTCCAGCTTATTTTGTCTACCTCATATTTTGCTCGGGCAGTTCACACCCCAGGGGTATGAAGGTCGACTTCTCCACCTCCAGATAGCCCTTGCTTTCTCCCTCCTTCCCCCCCCTCCCCTTCCCAGTTCTCCTAAAAGCCCTACTGCCTCCGCCTATATACTATCTTCACCTTCCCCCACCCCCATCATCAGACTGAAGAAGGATCTCCCATTCCTTCTCTCCAGAGATGCTGCCTGTCCCGCTGAGTAACTCCAGCATTTAGATTATTATCTCTGGAGAGAAGGAATGGGTGACGTTTTGTGTCGAGAATCTGTCTTCCGGTCTGAAGAAGGGCCTGGACCAGAAACAAGGTTTCAGACCTGAGGCAGGTATTATAGCCAATGTACCGTGTCTGAAGAAGGGTCCCAACCCGAAACGTGACCCATTCCTTCTCTCCAGAGATGCTGCCTGTCCCGCTGAGTTACTCCAGCATTTAGATTATTATCATAAGACAATAGACAATAGGTGCAGGAGAAACATAGAAACATAGAAATTAGGTGCAGGAGTAGGCCATTCGGCCCTTCGAGCCTGCACCGCCATTCAATATGATCATGGCTGATCATCCAACTCAGTATCCCGTACCTGCCTTCTCTCCATACCCTCTGATCCCCCTAGCCACAAGGGCCACATCTAACTCCCTCTTAAATATAGCCAATGAACTGGCCTCAACTACCCTCTGTGTAGTTCCAGAGAGTTCCAGAGACCCACCACTCTCTGTGTGAAAAAATTTCTTCTCATCTCGGTCATAAAGGATTTCCCCCTTATCCTTAAGCTGTGACCCCTTGGCCTGGACCTCCCCAACCTCGGGAACAATCTTCCTGCATCTAGCCTGTCCAACCCCTTAAGAATTTTGTAAGTTTCTATAAGATCGCCTCTCAATCTCCTAAATTCTAGAGAGTATAAACCGAGTCTATGCAGTCTTTGTTCATAAGACAGTCCTGACATCCCAGGAATCAATCTGGTGAACCTTCGCTGCACTCCCTGCACAGAAGGAGGCGGCCATTCGGCCCTTCAAGCCAGCACCGCCATTCAATGTGATCATGGCTGATCATCCCCAATCAGTACCCCGTTCCTGCCTTCTCCCCGTATCCCCTGATTCCGCTATCTTTAACAGCCCTATCTAGCTCTCTGTTGAAAGCATCCAGAGAAGCAGAATCAGCAAGTTGGGCTGAGGGGCCTTTTCCCCCCACTCTGGAAGCATTATTCCCTAAACGTTATTCCCAACTAGGCTATTCCAGGGTAGGGAAAGGTCCACCTCATGCACCCTCGCCCCCTCCGAGCAAAGACTTACCAGAGGGTGGTCGGGTCGCTGCTCTGCCGGCTGAGGTGGTACGACAGGGCGACCAGGAGGCCACAGAACACAGAGAACAGGACAGGCACGTGCTGGGGCTCCCATGGGACCTGCGTGCAGGCAGGGAGGGTGGGGGGGAGAGAAGGGGGGGGGGGGGGGGAGAAGAGAGTGGGGGGGGGAGGGAGGGGGGGAGAGGGGAGAGGTTGCGGGCAGAGATAGAGAGAGAGAGGGGGGTGCGGGAAGGGAGAGAGAGAGTGGGGGAGGGAGGGAGAGAGAGAGATAGATAGGGGTAGAAAGAGGGAGACGGGGACAGAGATAGAGAGAGGGGCAAGTGGGAGAGAGAGAGGGAATGGGAAGGCGGAGATGGAGGGGAAGGGGGAGAGAGAGGGAGTGTGGGAAGTGGGAGAGTGAGTCCGGGGGGGGGGGGGGGGGGGGGAGGGGGGGAAGGAAGACATAGATAGCCGTAGAAAGAGGGAGAGAAACAGAGAGAGGCAAGTGGTGGAGAGAGGGTGTGAGGATAGAGAGGGGGAATGAGAAGGCGGAGATGGAGGGGAAGGGGGAGAGAGGTGCAGGGGGAGTGTGGCAGGGATGGAGAAGGGGCGGGGAAGGAGAGGGGGGTGGAGAAAGAAAGGAAGAAAGGGTTGCGGGAGAGAGAAAGCACAACGATGAAATAAATGTGGTCAGTTTGTTGTTCATTCGTCCCAAAGAGAACGTTGCCCACACTCCCCGCTCTTGTACAACCCCTCTCTGCACATTCGTCCTTTCACTGCCATTTCTCTTCTCGGTTGCCCCCCTTCAGCCGTCCCCCCCCCCCATTCCCCTACCTTCACGGCGCCGAAGCAGAATCCGTAGAGGAGCGCGGCGACCAGGAGACTGCGCACGAAGCTGTACAGCGCCGACACCGGGCTGGTCGTGGCTGTGAAGAGGAAGGGACAGGCGAGAGTCATCGAAACATAGAAAACAGGCGCCACTCGGAGTCGGCCATTCAGCCCTTCCAGCCAGCACCACCATTCAGCCCTTCCAGCTAGCACCGCCATTCAATATAATCACGGTCGACCATCCACAATCAGTACCCCGTTACCGCTTTCTCCCCGTATCCCTCGATTCCGTCATCCCCAAGAGCTCTATCTAACTCTCTCTTGAAAACATCCATGGGAATTGCCCTCCACTGCCTTCTGCGGCAGAGAATTCCACAGATTCATAACTCTCTGGGTGAATCTGTGGGTGAACCTCTTTCTCTTTCTACGGGGATTTCACTCTCACTCGCCTGGTGGATGTTTAGGCCACGGCGGTTCATTAGGCCTTTGCGTAGCTTTGTTGGGTGTCTTTCTCGCGAAGGACACAGACTGGGGGGGGGCAAACCCAGCCGGTCCCGGGTGCCGTCTTTCCGTGCCGTCGACTGTCTCTCCGGTAGCGACAAGGGAATGGAATAAGTTACCACCCAACACACGCGCTGCTCCCCATGTTGTCATTTAAAAAAGGGGATCGAGCAACTAGATCTCCTCCACTTGGTCAAAAAGGCTCACTTCAAAATGTCACCTTGGCGGAAAAACCAAATCAGTTCCTTAAGTCATGGACACCCTTTACTGAATTCCTACAACAATAGTACAAAAAAATTTAATTTTAAATCCGATGCTGGGGTGGGTGAGGCGGGGGGGGGGGAGGGTGGAGGGGCAAGGTATGTCTCATAGAAACATAGAAAATAGGTGCAGGAGGAGGCCATTCGGCCCTTCGAGCCAGCGCTGCCATTCAATGTGATCATGGCATAGTACGGGCCATCTCCATTTCACTTTTTTTTTTAAATTCCTCTATCTTTGGCGTTATCTTTAAATTCCTCTATCTATCCCAAGCGTTGTCTGCGGAGGGCGCTCAGCATCGCCAAGGACCTCTCTCACCCCAACCATGGACTGTTTACCCTCCTACCATCCGGGAGGCGCTACAGGTCTCTCCGTTGCCGAACCAGCAGGTCCAGGAACAGCTTCTTTCCGGCGGCTGTCACGCTACTCAACAACGTACCTCGGTGACTGCCAATCACCCCCCCCGGACACTTATTGTTATTTATTCAAATCATTTGCTGTGTCGCTCTTCCAGGGAGATGCTAAATGCATTTCGTTGTCTCTGTACTGTACACTGACAATGACAATTAAAATTGAATCTGAATCTGAATCTTTCTGCTCCCACTGCTTTGGTAGTTTAGGGGACTCTCTCTTTACACGTTTGACTTCTTTTCATTCTTGCTTTCTCTTTTCATTTCGATAATTTAGGATCTAAGGTTAAAAATGAAGCTGTGCAATAATTGTATAAATCTAGACGCTGAATGTTTTATCTTTTGCTTCTAATAACATTTTAAAAATAATTTAAAACAAAAATGTGATCGCTTCTGTTACAGAATTGAAATGTTACCGAGAAAGGTTGAACAAGTTAGGTCTTTATTCTTTGGAGCGCAGAAGGTTAAGGGGGGACTTGATTGAGGTCTTTAAAATGATGAAAGGGATAGACAGCGTTGACATGGATAAGCTTTTCCCATTGAGGGTAGGGAAGATTCAAACAAGAGGGCATGACTTGAGAATTAAGGGACAGAAGTTTAGGGGTAACATGAGGGGGAACTTCTTTACTCAGAGAGTGGTGGCTGTGTGGAATGATCTTCCAGCGGAAGTGGTGGAGGCAGGATCGAATTTAACATTTAAAAATAAATTGGATAGGTATATGGACGGGAAAGGAATGGGGGGTTATGGTCTGAGTGCAGGTAGATGGGACTAGGTGAGAGTAATGCCCCTGTCCCACTTAGGAAACCCGAACGGAAGCCTCGGGAGACCTTGACCCCCCCACCCAAGGTTTCCGTGCGGTTCCCGGAGGTTGCCGGTGGTTGCAGGTAGTGGAAGCAGGTAGGGAGACTGACAAAAACCTCCGGGAACCGCACGGAAACCTTGGGTGGGGCACAAAGTCTCCAGAGGTTTCCGTTTAGGTTTCCTAAGTGGGACAGGGGCATTAGTGTTCGGCACGGACTAGAAGGGCCGAGATGGCCTGTTTCCGTGCTGTAATTGTTATATGGTTACTCTACTCACTCCGACCTGCGCGAGATAACCACGGATGAGGTGCTTGCGCAGTAATCAACCAGAACCAGAGGTATTTGGAGCAGAATCGAGCCATTCAGCCCATCAAGTCTGCTCTGCCGTTCAATCACGGCTGAACTATCTCTCCCTCTTAACCCCATTCACCCTGTAACTCCCGACACCCGCACCAATTGAGAATCTGCCAATCTCCGCCTTGCTAATATCCACTGACTCGGCCTCCGCAGCCTTCAGTGGCAATGAATTCCACCGCCCTAGAGACCCTTCTTCAAATTGATGTGGGGGGGGGGGGTTGGGAAGAAGAAAGGAAGAGGCGGAGACAGTGGTCTGTGGGAGAGCTGGGAAGGGATGGGGAAGATGGAGAAAGCAGGGACTACCTGAAATTGGAAAAGTCAATGTTCACACCGCTGGAGTGTAAACTACCCAAGCGAAACATGAGGTGCTGCTCCTCCAAATGGATGAAGTATTCACGGAGCGAAGGAAATAGGCAACCCTTTCGGGTCGAAACCCATCTTCAGACCCAAAACGTCGCCTATTTCCTTTGCTCCATAGATGCTGCCTCACCTGCTGAATGCTGACTTTCTCCAGCATTTTTGGCTACCGATTTCCCAGCATCAGCAGGTCCACAGATTCACCGCCCTCTGACCAAAGGGCGCAGATCGCGCCGGGAGGGGGGGGGGGGGAGAGGGGGGAAAGGGGCGTGAGTGTGGCTGCAGTCGACGTGCGTCTCAACCTACCGGTGCCCCCGAACGCGTGCATGTCCAGCTGCTCCAACAGGTACATGAAGAAGGTGTTGACTTGAGGCATGAGGCCCAGCAGGAAAATGGCAGGGAAGCACAGGGTGAATACTGCAAGGAAAACAACACACATCTTGTCAACCAGCAGCCCGGCCGCACAGGAAGGAAAGAGTTTGTTTATTTGCGGGGGTGGGGAGGGGGTCAACTGGAAGAGAAATCAAAATAACAATTGTCCTTAAAAAGAGAGAATGCGTTGCAGACACTCAGCAAGAGCAGCGGTAGAGTTGCTGCCTCACAGCGCTGGAGGCCCGGGTTCCATCCTGACCATGGGTGCTGTCTGTACGGAGTTTGCACGTTATCCCTGTGACCCAGTGGGGGTTACCTCCCACATGCCTAAGACGTGCCGGTTTGTCGGTTAATTGGCTTCCGCAAGTTGTAAATTGTCCCGAGCAGGCAGCGGATGAGAAAGTGGGAGAACGCGGAACGAGGGTGACGAGGACAGTAGGGTCTCAGTGGGCCAAAGGGCCTGTTCCCTTGCTTGGAACGCTAAACTAATCTAATTTAACATACGTGCATTTGGACCAGAATGGTGAGAATGCGGACCAGGGGTGGGTGAGGCAAGGAGTAGAGATATGAGCTAGATAAATACGAGGGTGAAAGAAAGTGGTAGAGCTGCTGCCGCACGGCGCCAGGGACCCGGGTTCGATCCTGACTACGGGTGTTGTCTGTACGGAGTTTGCACGTTCTCCCTGTGACCGCGTGGGCTTTCTCCGGATGCTCCAGTTTCCTCCCAGGCTGCAAAGATGTACGGGTTTGTAGGTTAATTGACTTTGGTCAGTTGATCCGCGTGCGAGGATAGAACTAGTGTACGGGTGATCATTGGTCCGCGCGGACTCGCTGTATCCCGAAACTATACTAAATGGATGAAGTGTTCAAGAAGGAACTGCAGATGCTGGAAAATCGAAGGCAGACAAAAGATGCTGGAGAAACTCAGCGGGTGAGGCAGCGTCTATGGAGCGAAGGAAATTGGCGACGTTTCGGGCCGAGACCCTTCTTCAGACTGAATCTGGAGGTGTGCGTTTTCACACATCCGTACTTTTTGCCTGATGGGAGTGGGGAGAAGAGGGAGTGGTCGAGACCCTTCCTCAGACTAATGTGGGTGTGGGGGCGGGGGGGGGGAAGAAGAAAGGTAGAGGCAGAGAGCTGGGAAGGAGAGGGGAAAGAAGGAGAAAGCAGGGACTACCTGAAATTGGAGGTCAATGTTCACACCGCTGGGGTGTAAACTGCCCAAGGGAAATATGAGGTGCTGCTCCTCCAAATGGATGAAGTATTCATGGAGAGAAGGAAATAGGTGACACTTCGGGTCGAAACCCATCTTCAGACCCGAAACGTTGCCTATTTCCTTCGCTCCATAGATGCTGCCTCACCCGCTGAGTTTCTCCAGCGTTTTTGTCCACCTTCGATTTTCCAGCATCTGCAGTTCCTTCTTAAACAACTGGGTGAAGTGTGTGTTATATTTTGTTGTCACGTACTCAAGATATGGTGAAAAGCTCTGTTTGAATGTTAAATTAAGTCAAATTAAATCACAGCATACGAGTAACTACCACACCGGGTAATGTGTCCCACCGAATACAGCCACGTACAAAGACATACAGGTTAGTAGGTTAATCATCGGTAAAATTGTCAATTGTCGCGAGTGCGTGTAGGATAATGTAAAGGGTTCCTGCCCCACTTGGCGATTTTCTCAGCGTCATATCAGAGTCGAACATCTCAAAATCCAGCAGCAAAAAAAAAAAGTTGCGACACGTGAAAAAACATCGCGCATCAATACGTCATCGCGTCACGCAACTAATTTTTCGGTGACCCGATACGTCAGTCAATGATGCCGGCAGTCACCGACAAAAATTTTTTTAAATCGGCAAGTGGTACAGGCTCTTTAGCGTGTGGGGATCGATCGCTGGTCGACCCGGACTCAAGGCCTCTTTCAGCTCTAAACAAAACTAAAACTGACTAACATAGAAACGTAGACAATAGGTGCAGGGGGAGGCCGTTCGGCCCTTCGAGCCAGCACCGCCATTCATTGCGATCACGGCTGATCATCCCCAATCAGTAACCCGTGCCTGCCTTCTCCCCATATCCCTTGACTCCACTAGCTCCTAGAGCTCTATCTAACTCTTTCTTAAATCCATCCAGTGACTTGGCCTCCACTGCCCTCTGTGGCAGGGAATTCCACAAATTCACAACTCTCTGGGTGAAAAAGTGTTTTCTCACCTCAGTCTTAAATGACCTCCCCTTTATTCTAAGACTGTGGCCCCTGGTTCTGGACTCGCCCAACATTGGGAACATTTTTCCTACATCTAGCTTGTCCAGTCCTTTTATAATTTTATATGTTTCTATAAGATCCCCCCCTCAACCTTCTAAACTCCAGTGAATACAAGCCTAGTCTTTTCAATCTATGACAGTCCCGCCATCCCAGGGATCAATCTCGTGAACCTACGCTGCACTGCCTCAATCACTAGCTAGTGCAAAGATAAAAAAATACCAGAATGCACAAGATGGTGTCACAACACTGCAGCATTACAGTTGCCGGGAAAAAGTCCAAGTACCTCAATGAGGTAGGTTGGAAGATCGGGACTATGGGAGGATCGTGCAATGGTCTGATAACAGCGGGAAGATAGAGAAGGGTGGGGGAAGAGGAGACACATTGACACAGTCCAGGGATCTGATAAAACTCGGGGAAAACTGAGGTTGTTAATATCCAATTGGATCCTGATCCAAAACTAATAATATTAGGAATATCAGAAGAAATCCAAAAACTTTCAACAAGCCAAAGAAATTTCCTTGATTATCGTATAATAATTGAGAAAAAAAATAATATTCACATTTTGGAAAACCCAACAACCCCCACAATTAAAATGTGGATTACGGAAATGTCGGAGACCTTACATTTGGAAAAATTAAACTTTTCTGATTTTCTGAAAGGGTAAATTGGGTCCGGCACGGAAGCCTTACTGAAACTTGAATCCAGGATTGGATGACCAGTTATGCCCCTGTCCTACCTAGGAAACCTGAATGGAAACCTCCGGAGACTTTGCGCCCCACCCAAGGTTTCCGTGCGGTTCCCGGAGGTTTTTGTCCCTCCGGCAACCACCTTCAACTAGCATCGCAACCGGCTTCGACTAAAAAATTACCGATTTTTTTAAACGGAAACCACTTTCGACCATTACGGAGACTGACAAAAACCTCCGGGAACCGCACGGAAACCTTGGGTGGGGCGCAAAGTCCCCAGAGGTTTCCGTTCAGGTTTCGAGCCTGCACCACCATTCAATATGATCATGGCTGATCATCCAACTCAGTATCCCGTACCTGCCTTCTCTCCATACCCTCTGATCCCCTTAGCCACAAGGGCCACATCTAACTCCCTCTTAAATATAGCCAATGAACTGCCCTCAACTACCCTCTGTGGCAGAGAGTTCCAGAGACCCACCACTCTCTGTGTGAAAAAAGTCCTTCTCATCTCGGCCCTAAAGGATTTCCCCCTTATCCTTAAGCTGTGACCCCTTGTCCTGGACCTCCCCAACATCGGGAACAATCTTCCTGCATCTAGCCTGTCCAACCCCTTTAAGAATTTTGTACGTTTCTATAAGATCCCCTCTCAATCTCCTAAATTCTAGAGAGTATAAACCGAGTCTATGCAGTCTTTGTTCATAGGACAGTCCTGACATCCCAGGAATCAGTCTGGTCATCCCAGGAATCAGTCTGGTTAAGAGGGGGTATGGAGAGAAGGCAGGTACGGGATACTGAGTTGGATGATCAGCCATGAAGGGCCGAATGGCCTATTGTCTATGCTTCTATGTTTCTATATTACACTTTATAATCTACGGACCCATCTCCAAAATTGTGTTATTGGTCATTTATCTTATTTTCTCTCTTTTCTCCCTCCCTTCTTTCTATAGCTCTTTCAAAAAACCTATTAAAAAAATAAAACAAATAGAAGCTGTGTTAATATGTAATTGATAAACAAATTGCGAGTTGGTTATGATACGTATATGCGTCTAATAAAAAAATATTTTTTTTAATTATAAAAAACACTGGGGAAAGTGACTGGAAAGGCGGCAACCCCGAGGCGTGAACTTACCGACGACCACGTCCCTGGCACAGGCGAAGGACTGGGCAGAGAAGAGGGTGATGCCGTACAGGCTGATGGGCTGCAGGCGGGTGCTGTGGCTGGCAACGTCAGAGATCCAGATCAGCGCGCAGCACAGGCAGAAGTAGACGGGGCGGCTGTAGGCGATAATCCAGTTGTGACCCTGTGTGTGTGCGTGCGTGCGCAGGGGAGAAGGAGTCACGTCAGTGTTCAAGCTCACACTTGTTGTCACGTGCACCAGTTGAGATTCAGTGAGACTCGCGTTGCCATATAACCAAATAACCATTACAGCACGGAAACAGGCCCTCTCGGCCCTTCCAGTCCGTGCCGACCATTTATTTTCCCCTAGTCCCATCTACCTGCACTCAGACCATACCCCTCCATTCCCTTCCCGTCCATATACCTATCCACTTTACTTTTAAATATAGCCAATGAACTGGCCTACTCCTGCACCTCCTGCACCACTTTTAAATGTTACAATCGATCCTGCCTCCACCACTTCTGCTGGGAGCTCATTCCACACAGCCACCACTCTGAGTAAAGAAGTTCCCCCTAAACTTCTGTCCCTTAATTCTCATGTCATGCCCTCTTGTTTGAATCTTCCCTACCCTCAATGGGAAAAGCTTATCCACGTCAACTCTGTCTATCCCTTTCATCATTTTAAAGACCTCAATCAAGTCCCCCCTTAACCTTCTGCGCTCCAAAGAATAAAGAGCTAACTTGTTCAACCTTTCTCTGTAACTTAGTTGCTGGAACCCAGGCAACATTCTAGTAAATCTCCTCTGTACCCTCTCTCTCAGCCATACTTAGTGAAAGACAAAAACACACACAGCACATAAAATAAACGTGACCATCAACCGCAGTGGAATCCACATTCCTCACTGTGATGGAAGGCAATGAAGGTCAGTCAGCTCCCTCCTTTGTTCACCCTGAACCCTCAAAGTCAAGTCAAAGTCAAGAGTTCATTGTCGTGTGTCCCTGATAGGACAATGACATTCTTGCTTTGCTTCAGCACAACAGGACATAGACGGCATTGACTACAGAACAGATCAGTGTGTCCATATACCATTATATACGTATATACGTAAATACACACGTGAATAAATAAACTGATAAAGTGCAAATAACAGATGGAGGGTTATTAATGTTCAGAGTTTTGTCCGAGCCAAGTTTAATAGAAACATAGAAATTAGGTGCAGGAGTAGGCCATTCGGCCCTTCGAGCCTGCACCGCCATTCAATATGATCATGGCTGATCATCCAACTCAGTATCCCGTACCTGCCTTCTCTCCATACCCTCTGATCCCCTTAGCCACAAGGGCCACATCTAACTCCCTCTTAAATATAGCCAATGAACTGGCCTCAACTACCCTCTGTGGCAGAGAGTTCCAGAGACCCACCACTCTCTGTGTGAAAAAAGTCCTTCTCATCTCGGTCCTAAGGGATTTCCCCCTTATCCTTAATAGCCTGATGGCTGTGGGGAAGTAGCTATTCCTGAACCTGGACGTTGCGGTCTTCAGGCTCCTGTACCTTCTACATGCAGGTAGCAGGGAGATGAGTGTGTGGCCAGGATGGTGTGGGTCCTTGATGATGCTGCCAGCCTCTTTGAGGCAGCGATTGCGATAGATCCCCTCGATGGTGGGGAGGTCAGAGCCGATGATGGACTGACCCTCGCCACTGCCGACGGTCCGCTGTTCAAGCCCTCTCGTTGGGATGATGGAAACTCCAGCGTCGGGATGGATCGGAGCATTCAATATGATCATGGCTGATCATCCTGAATCAGTACCCCGTTCCTGCTTTCTCCCCATGTCCCTTGATTCCGTCAGCCCTAAGAGTTATATCTAATCCTTTCTTGAATGCATCCAGTGAATCGGCCTCCGCTGCCTTCTGTGGCAGAGAATCCCACAGATTCACAACTCTCGGGGTGAAAAAGTTTTTCCTCATCTCAGTCCTTCTTAAACAGGTTCACGGCCTTCCTCCGTCGCCCTCGACCGGCTCGGCCCGCGAACCGACGTCTCTCTGCTCTCCTTACCCAGCCATCTTTGTGTCCCGTGGGGTGCCTCTTGCTGCCGACCTTGACAGCGCTGGAGGTCGTATTCTTAAACTGTGGCCCCCTGGCTCTGGACTCCCCCCCCCTAACATGGCGAACATTCTTCCTGCCTCTGGCCTGTCCAATCCCTTAATTAATTTTATATGTCTCTATTCTATAGGATCCTCTTTCATCCTTCTAAATTCCAGTGAATATAAGCCCAGTCGATCCATTGTTTCATCGTTTGTCAGTCCCGGGAATTAACCTGGTGAACCTACGCTGCACTCTCTCAATAGCGGAGGGAACGATTTTTTGATTAGTACTGGTGTCAGGGGTGGGGTGGAAGAATGAGGTTGGGAGGGAGAGATAGATCAGCCATGATTGAATGGCGGAGTAGACTTGATGGGCCAAAAAGTCGAGTCAAGTCACTTCTATTTCTATAGCACATTTAAAAAGCAACTCTCGTTGGCCAAAGTGGTACAAGAATAGTATAACAAACAGCAGTGGTTCATAGATTAAATACAAACATCACTACATACATAGAGCCCTCGCTCAGAGGACGTGAAGAAAGGCTTGGGAGTAGAGATGAGTTTTTAGTCTCGACTTAGAGTCGATGGAGGGGGCAGTTCTGTTGTTGTTCCACAGTCTAGGAGCTGCAACCGCAAAGGTGCAGTTGGTCGCCCCCGAGCTTATGCCTTTAGTAACTTGTTCTTTAGTAACTAAGTTCTTTAGTAACTTGTCCGGTTCTTTGTTGAACTAAATTAAGGCACATGTTGCAATCAAAAGCGCTTGAACAATGGGTTGGGGAGAAAGCCAAACTGTAAGAAAGAGGACTGCGGGATGTTCAGCAACCCCAAGTCGGCCGATCTGAGGGGCCTGGAGGTTGGTGCGGTGGGTGAGCAGAGTTTTGATGCAGGTGGGGGCGTGGCAGACATGACGGAGGAAAGGCCTAACTCTGCCGCCTAGAACGTGTGCCCTTTAGCTCCGAGTACTCACGTGCATGGGAGAGGCCGCATCAGGTTGGACGCTCTGCAGGGTAAACACACGGCACGGTCAGTTACAGTGGTCTCATACAGCAGCTAGCCCATAGTCCGCCTCGTGTGGACCCGAGGTGCTGGAGAGGAGAAGAGAGCTCTTCACCCCCCCCTGCCCCCCCCACCCGCTCCCCTCAGTGGGATCCCCACCCCGAAACGTCACCTGTACAACCCCTATTTCTCCACAGATGCTGCCCGACCCTGCGGTGTTACTCCAGCTCTCTGTGCCCATCTGATTAGATTTAACGTTATTGGCATTGCACATAGTACGGCACAGTACAACAAAATGCAGTTCTGCATCTAACCAGGGTGCAAAGTAGTAAAGGACTGATTAAGATAATATATACAAATGAGGAACCATTGGTGTATGTACATAGGCATATACATATAGTATACATATATAAAGATTGAAATGTGCTATATTCTGGTGAATAAGAGCTTAACTATAAATTATATAAACTATAAATAATACTGATGAGCGCCGGGCCTGTGAGTTCCACAGGGTAATGGTGTTGGGGAAGAAGCTGTCCCTCATGCCCCCTGTCCCACTTAGGAAACCTGAACGGAAACCTCTGGAGACTTTGCGCCCCACCCAAGGTTTCCGTGCGGTTCCCGGAGGTTTTTGTCCTCCGGCAACCACCTTCAACTAGCATCGCAACCGGCTTCGACTAAAAAAATTACCGCTTTTTTAAACGGAAACCACTTTCGACCATTAGGGAGACTGACGAAAACCTCCGGGAGCCGCACGGAAACCTTTGGTGGGGCGCAAAGGTTTCCGTTCAGGTTTCCCTAAGTGGGACAGGGGCGTCAGCCTGCTGGTGCGAGACCCGAGGCTCCCGTACCGCCTCCCGGATGGGAGGAGGGCAAACAGCCCACGGTTGGGGTGTGAGGGGGTCCTTAATGATTTTGCCAGCTCGACTCAGTGCGGTGAAGGACAGCCATGGCAGGGAGCGGGGCACCGGTGATGCGATGGGCGGTTTTCACCACCCGTTGCGGTGCCTTCCTGTCAGCTGTGGTGCAGCCACTGTGAAGCAGGTGGTCAGGATGCTCTCTCTGGAACGGCGCTAGAAGTTGGAAAGGATCTGCGGGATAAACCAGCACCTGCAGTTCCCTTCTCCTCCATCTGTGCGACGCAGTTTGGGGGGGCGGGCGGGGGGGGGGGGGGGGGGGGGGGGGGGCTGGCGGTGGGCATTATTATTAGACAGAGTGGCATCCGGATTGGGTTAATTAAAAAAAAGGACCAGTGGAAAAATAAGCGGTGAAGTGGCAATAGTAGTGGGCACAGGTGGACGGCTCGATTGGCATCACGTACGGTCTTTCCGCTGACTATCACTGTACTTCGGTACGCGTGACAACAAACTAAACTAAACTAAATTAAACTAGATTCCCGGGGTGCTGTGGTTAAGGTCATCGCCCGGAATACCGGAAAGCTGACCCTTTCCGAAGGACCGTCGGAACGCGCTGCAGCAGGGGAGCCACTGGGAACACAGCCCACTCCCTGGACACGAGGAGTGAGGCTCTTAAAGATAGCGGAGTCAATAGATGCAGGAGTAGGCCATTTGGCCTTTCGAGCCAGCACCGCCATTGAATGTGATCATGGTTGATCATGCACAATCAGTACCCCGTTCCTGCCTTCTCCCCATATCCCCCTGACTCCGCTATTTTTAAGAGCCCTATCTAGCTCTCTCTTGAAAGCATCCAAAGAGCCTGCCTCCACCACCCTCCGAGGCAGAGAATTCCACAGACTCACAACTTTCTGTGAGAAAAAGTGTTTCCTCGTCTCCGTTCTAAATGGCTTACCCCTTATTCATGAACTGTGTGTGGCCCCTGGTTCTGGACTCCCCCAACATCGGGAACATGTTTCCTGCCTCTCGTGTGCCCACACCCATAACAATGTTACATGTTTCAATAAGATCCCCTCTCATCCTTCTAAACTCCAGAGTGTACAAGCCCAGCTGCTCCATTCTCTCAGCATTCGACAGTCCCGCCATCCCGAGAATTAACCTGGTGAACCTACGCTGCACTCCCTCAATAGCAAGAATGTCCTTCCTCAAAGTTCGCCCGGGCACAGCCTCCGTCCAGACAGCACTTGTTACCTTCAGCAGCGAGTACTGACAGCTGGCGATGACCAGGCAGAACTGGAACACCCAGATGTCGCGGAAGAAGCCCTCCAGCAGCAGCATGAAGCCCAGGAAAGCCACCAGCGCCGCCAGGCCCACCGCCACCACGTTCTCCAAGGCCTGGCGGTTTCTGCAGGGGATGCACAGAGAGGGGGAAATCAAATGGGGGCCCGGGGAGGAAAACAGACCAGCAAAGATCAATGATCCACAGGCAAGAGTTCAAATCCTGCCACGGACGCTGGGGAACTCCCATTCCCGCACTGACCTTTCCGTCCTGGACCTCCTCCATGGTCAGAGTGAGGCCCAGCGCAAATTTGGAGGCACAGCACCTCATAATTCACTTTGGCATCATACGCCCCAGCGGTACGAACATTGACCTCTCTAACTTGTACAAGGCATTGGTGAGACCAATTCTGGAGTATGGTGTACAATTTTGGACGCCTAATTATAGGAAGGACGTCAACAAAATAGAGAGAGTACAGAGGAGATTTACTAGAATGTTGCCTGTGTTCCAGCAACTAAGTTACAGAGAAAGGTTGAACAAGTTAGGTCTTTATTCTTTGGAGCGCAGAAGGTTAAGGGGGGACTTGATTGAGGTCTTTAAAATGATGAGAGGGATAGACAGAGTTGACGTGGACAAGCTTTTCCCATTGAGGGTAGAGAAGATTCAAACAAGAGGGCATGACATGAGAATTAAGGGACAGAAGTTTAGGGGTAACATGAGGGGGAACTTCTTTACTCAGAGAGTGGTGGCTGTGTGGAATGACCTTCCTGCAGAGGTGGTGGAGGCAGGATCGATTTTAACATTTAAAAGTAAAGTGGATAGGTATATGGACGGGAAGGGAGTGGAGGGGTATAGTCTGAGTGCAGGTAGATGGGACTAGGGGAAAATAAATGGTCGGCACGGACTGGAAGGGCCGAGAAGGCTTGTTTCCGTGCTGTAATTGTTATATGGTTATATGGTTATAACTTCAAGTAGCCCTTGCTTTCCCTCTCTCTCTCCATCCCCTCCCCCTTCACAGTTCTCCCGCCTCCGACTACATTTTATCTGTTCGCTTTGTTGTCACCATCTCCCAACTAACAATGATCGATTCCACATTTTCTTTGATCTCCATTCCCTGGGTCCTGTTTTCACACCTGACACTTCCCTATCTATACATTTCCTTCTCTATGTACCGACCACTGTCCAGAAATAAGTCTGAAGAAGGGACTCATCCCAAAACGGCACCCATCCCTTCTCTGGAGAGATGCTGCCCGTCCCGCTGAGTTACTCCACCATTTTGAGTCCATCTTCAATTTTTTGTAGCATTGCGAATTTAATGATGGGCTAGGATAAGTGGAAGACAGGATGCGAGTGTTTAGCATTTAGTTTAGCTTAGTTTTGAGATACAGCGCGGAATCAGGCCCTTCGGCCCACCGTGTCAGTGCCGACCGGCGATCTCCGCACACTAACACTATCCGACACACACTGGGGACAGGTTGCACTTATAACAAGCCAATTAAACTATTAACATGTGCGTCTTTGGAGTGTGGGAGGAAACCGAAGATCTCGGATCAAACGCGTGGGTCACGTACAAACTCCATACAGGCAGCACCCCGAGTCAGGATCGACTATTTATGTTTTATGTTAAATTCTACAGCCTCACCCGCTGAGTTTCTCCAGCATTTTTGTCTACCTTCAAGTGGAAAAGCGAATGGTATGTTAGCATTCATAGCAAAAGGATTTGAGTATAGGAGCAGGGAGGTTCTACTGCAGTTGTACAGGGCCTTGGTGAGACCACACCTGGAGTATTGCGTACAGTTTTGGTCTCCTAATCTGAGGAATGACATTCTTGCCATAGAGGGGGTACAGAGAAGGTTCACCAGACTGATTCCTGGGATGTCAGGACTTTCATATGAGGAAAGATTGGATAGACTCGGCTTGTACTCGCTGGAATTTAGAAGATTGAGGGGGGATCTTATAGAAATGTACAAAATTCTTAAGGGGTTGGACAGGCTAGATGCAGAAAGATTGTTCCCGATGTTGGGGAAGTCCAGGACAAGGGGTCACAGTTTAAGGATAAGGGGGAAGTCTTTTAGGACCGAGATGAGAAAAAGATTTTTCACACAGAGAGTGGTGAATCTGTGGAATTCTCTGCCACAGAAGGTAGTTGAGGCCAGTTAATTGGGTATATTTAAGAGGGAGTTAGATGTGGTCCTTGTGGCTAAGGGGATCAGGGGGTATGGAGAGAAGGCAGGTACGGGATACTGAGTTGGATGATCAGCCATGATCATACTGAATGGTGGTGCAGGCTCGAAGGGCCGAATGGCCTACTCCTGCACCTATGTTTCTATGTTTCTATTTTTCCAGCATCGTTCGTTCTTACACACTTCAGTAGAAGCTGCGATCACTGCCGTACATAGCATTGTAAGGAATGATGATAACACACACACACACCAAAATCCTATACTTCCAGCGGCGGAAGTTCGCAGGAACTGGAGGACGGAGATGCGTGGTGCGTCCATCCGTCACCATTCCCGTCGGAAGCCAGGGCCACTGTGTCGCTAATGTTTGCAACGACGATGAAGGGAGCTTGGGGAGTCAAAAAGGCTTTTGGCACTTTGGCCTTCATCGGACAGAGTATCGAGTATAGAAGCCGAAGGGCTCATGTTGCAGTCATACAAGACATTGGCAAGGCTGCGTTTAGAGTATTGTGTTCATTTTGGGCACCATGTTGCAGGAAAGATGCTGGCAAGCTGGAAAAGGTGCGGAGATTATTAACGAGGACGTTGCCAGGACTTGGGGGAACTGAGCTAGAGGGAGAGGTTGAGCAGGCTGGGTCTTTATTCCACGGAGTGGAGGGAGGAAGGGTGATCTTATAGAGATGCGCAAAACTGTGAGAGGAATAGGTCAGGTCTCTTGCCCATATGGGGAATCGGGAACAAGGGGACATAGGTTTAATGTTCAAGAAGGAACTGCAGATGCTGGAAAATCAAAGGTAGACAAAATTGCTGGAGAAACTCAGCATCAATGGAGCGAAGGAAAGGGGCAACGTTTCGGGCCGAAACCCTTCCTCAGACAAGGTTAGCGGGATTTCATAGGTTCGTGAGGGATAACTTTTTTATTGCACAAAGGGAAATGGTGGGTTCTCTGGATGCTTTCAAGAGAGAGCTAGATAGGGCTCTTAAAGATTGCGGAGTCAGGGAATATGGGGGGAAGGCAGGAACGGGGTACTGATTGGGGATGATGCCGGAAGAGGTAGTTGAGGCAGGTACCATCACGACATCCTCGTAAATCTGGAGGAACTCAGCGGGTGAGGCAGCATCTATGGAGAGAAGGAATAGGCGACGTTTCGGGACGTTTCTAATTTCCAGTGAATACAAGCCCAGTCGATCCATTCTTTCATCATATGTCAGTCCCGCCATCCCGGGAGTTAACCTGGTGAATTAACGCTGCATTCCTTCAATAGCAAGGATGTCCTTCCTCAAGTTAGGAGGCCAAAATTACACACTGCAAGTACTCCAGGTGTGGTCTCACCCGGGCCCTGTACAACTGCAGCAGGACCTCCTTGCTCCCATACACAACTTTGGAAACCTTTGCAGATACTTTGGGATCCTTCCCGGAGGGCGGGGGGCGTGGGGAGGGCGTGACTGGAGGCCTCACCTGTCCAGCAGAGCGAGCAAGGCCAGCCGATCGTAGCGGATCCGCGTCCATTTCCAGGGCAGCAGCCAGAACTTGTAGTACTGCTTATTCCTGCTCTTCTCCTCGATCATCAGCGTGTTCTCCTGCGACTCGTGGAGCGACTCCTGATCCAGAAAATCCAACTGGGAATATTTAGAAAGGAGAAGCAGCTGGGTTTTTGTTTGGTTAGAAGCAATTGTCCAAAAAGAAAATGGCCGACATAACAGTTATACAATTTTTGTACTGCTTCATGTTTTAACATTTTATGAACGAACAACTAGATCGGAAAAAAGAAAAACGGGAAAGAAAGAAGAAGAAAAAGAAACAAGTTCACGGAAAAAGAGAAAAAACCCCGGAACTAATGAAATGAAAGAAGCGGAGATATATCCCACTGCCCTTCCATACGCCCGCTCACCCGACCCCAGCGTCGGTTTTGAGTTTGTGTTCAACCATTATGTTGTTGGGGAAATTCAATAAAAGGAGACCATATTTTGGAAAATTGATCTGGTTTGTCAGTCTTATTTTTCTAGATGTAGTGTCTCGATCATTTCTGGGAGAAGCAGCTGTTACGAGTCATAGAGTTGTGCAACGTGGAACACGGGCCCTTCGGCCCAACTTGCCCACACCGACCAACATGGCACATCTACGCCAGTCCCACCTGCCTGCGTTTGGCCCATATCCCTCTAAACCTGTCCTTTCCATGCACCTGTCTAAATGCTTCTTAAACGTTGCGATAGTCCCTGGCCTGTCCCACTTACGCGACCTCTACAGGCACCCGTCATAGGTCTCCGAAATGTTGAAATTCAGCGGCGACCAGACAGACGCTACGACTCTTTGGGGGCCTCCCACGACCAAACAGGCGACATGTCGCCGGTGACCTCTCATGACCATAGGAGACCTCTCACCACCATACAGCCTGTAGTCGCCCAAAATAAATCGACAATTCAACTCCTACGACTTATGAACACGAGCTCAAGGGTCTAACTCTGCTCCTATGATTTATTAACACGAGCGTGTGGTTAAGTGACACTCTTGAACCCTTGTAATGGTGGACGTTTTCCAAACCGGAGCAATGGAATCCATCGGTCCAAGAAACCTTAGCAGGGGAAGGACGGGGAAGGGGATGGAAACGTAGAGGCAGAGCTTTCGGCCGGCTGTTACCTCCGGAATCTCCATCGGCACCCGGCGGACCTGCATCCCCTGGAGGACCACGGGCCGGGGCTGGAGGAGCGGCAGCGCTGGGATCCCGTCCGGCGCGTCAGCGGAGGTGAAGCTGGACGAGTGCGAATGATGATCCCTAGACACCCGGTAGACAGAGAGGTGCAGCTTAGTAGAGTCCAGAGACACGGCGCGGAAACAGGCCCGCTGCCGGCACCACCCGGTCCGGGCCGACCCCCGCACACGTAACACTACCCTCAGTGCTTCCACACCTCAAATTTTTTTTTTTACATTTCCTGCAATAGAATTCCAAATTACCTGGGATTTGATGGTATTTCCCGGCCCGGTGACCCTTCCCCCGACTGCGCATGTGCGACTGCCACCTCAACTGCGCACACGTGGATACCGGGGCCCACTGCGCACGCACGGGGAGTTGGCGTCCCTACCGCGTCACTGGCGCCATTTTCAATCGTGATGCTGTTGACAGGTCTCCCCCGACTGCGCAGGCACAGATGGTCCTAAATATACAGGTGCGTATTTTTCCCCCCGCGGGCCTGATTGGACCCCTTCGCGTATCAATGTTACAAAATTTTGAGATTTAAAAAATCAAGTCTGCAATTTATCCCATCAGATAAAGCATAAAAAGAAGTTTAATTTGACGCCTAATTCACTTTCATATCTTCAGTATTAAAAAAGTTAGGGCCATTTTCATACTCAGAAATGAGCAACTTGCTTCCTATTGCTTTCCTATCGACTTGTCACAAAAGTTGTGATCCAGGACAGTCAAAAGCCCATAACTTCCTTAAAATTTAAGAGAGCTGAAAGAAATTTTCAATTATAGATTGAAGCATTCTGAACAAATATGAAACAATCTCACTTGGATGACCTGAAATTAAAACATATAATTACATAGAAACATAGAAATTAGGTGCAGGAGTAGGCCATTCGGCCCTTCGAGCCTGCACCGCCATTCAATATGATCATGGCTGATCATCCAACTCAGTATCCCGTACCTGCCTTCTCTCCATACCCTCTGATCCCTTTAGCCACAAGGGCCACATCTAACTCCCTCTTAAATATAGCTCCCTCTTAAATTAGTTAGTTACCCAATTACAAAATTCAATTACTAGATCTAAACATTTGTCAATTTCTTAAGAAAAAATTAAAAAAAATTTAAAGCCTAAGTGTCCAATTAACAGTCAGACAATAATTCACAATATAACATGACTTTTTAATCTAATTGTCATTAATTTATAGGCCAAATTGAAGGAATTCAGTGTTTAATGCCTGTAAATTAATGGGCATTTTAAACAGCTTGTGAGTGGGATTTTCTGGAACGCGCTGTATTGGAACGTGATATTGCGGTGAATTTAAACCCCATATCAGCAGGAAAAATTCTGCCAGTTCATATGGGGGCTGAATCACTGTTTCGCAACATGAAATATTGATTAAAGTCCCCTAAAAAAGCAAGTTTATATGTAAAAATAAACAGGTGTCACTTACCTGTCCCCTACGTAAAATCCGTCCCCGTTGCCGCCGTTCACGGCATTAGACGCCATTTTTTATTTTACTGCAGCGATTAAATAGTCGGGCTATTTATTTTTAAAAACGGACTTACCGGCAGTCAGAACGAATCTCCAGAAATAGCTCGCACTCCGAGAAAATAAAGCTCCGGATGGCAGAGGGAAAACCGCATTTCAACCCCGCCCCCACCCCCCCCCTAAAGGCGCCAAAGTCGCGCACACAGCCAGCGGCAGAACTGCAGCACCGCTAATACCTACTTCGCGTCGCCCCGTGCGTGCGCAATGTGCCGGGTATCCGCGCGCGCAGACGGGGCGACAGCCGCACGTGCGCAGGTGGGGAAGGCTCACCGGACCGGGAAATTTCCTGAAATTTCCCCAAATTATTTTATTTCCCTAAAACTACCTGAAGTCAACCAGGATTTCCTGAATTCCGGGTAATTTCCTTCAAAGTGGAAACACTGACTATCCCACGCACACCAAGGACAATTTACACGGGGAGGACGTACAAACTCCGCACAGACAGCGTCAGTGGTCTCTGCCGCTGGGAGGCAGCAACTTTAGCGATGTGCCACTGTGCTGCCCTGTGCAACACGAATAAACATAGAAAATAGGTGCACGCCATTCAATATGATCACGGCTGATCATCCAAAATCAGTACCCTGTTCCTGTTTTCTCCCATTATCCCGTGACTCCGCTAGCCCCACGAGCTGAATCGAACGCGCTCTTGAATACATCCAGTGAATCGGCCTCCACTGCCTTCTGTGGCAGATTCACAACTCTCTGGTTGAAAAGTCAACCATTCAATCACGGCTGATCTATCTCTCCCTCCTAACCCCATTCTCCTGCCTTCCCCCCCATAACCCGACACCCGTACTGATCAAATCTGTGAAGACGCACACCTCCATATTCAGGGACAGTGAAAATGTTAAAAAGTTTTTCCTTATCTCAGTCCCAAATGGACGACCCCTTATTCTTAAACTGTGACCCCCTGGTTCTGGACTCCCCCAACAGCGGGGAACATTTATCCTGCATTTATCTAGCCTGTCCAATCCCTTTAAGAAAGTTATATGTTTCTATAGGATAAACAAAGTTTAGTTTAGAGATACGACGCGGAATAACCAATACTGTGACACATACGCTGTCAGGGTCGAGGCAGTCGCCAGGTAACTCTGGTGGGGCCAGGCAATAGAAATATAAAATTCTTAAGGCTAGATGCAGGAAACATGTTCCCGATGTTGGGGGAGTCCAGAACCAGGGGCCACACAGCTTAAGAATAAGGGGTAGGCCATTGAATATTGATGGGCCTGTCCCACTTATGCAATTTTACGGGTCAACGTACAAGCGATCTCCGCATGTCGGGGTAGACTGAGCTGAGGAAAAACTATTTCTCCCAGAGAGTTGTGAATCTGTGGAATTCTCTGCCACAGAAGGCAGTGGAGGCCAATTCACTGGATGTTTTCAAGAGAGAGTTAGATTTAGCTCTTAGGGCTAACGGAATCAAGGGATATGGGGGGGAAAAGCAGGAACGGGGTATTGATTGTGGATGGTCAGCCGTGATCATATTGAATGGCGGTGCTTGCTTGAAGGGCCGAATGGCCTACACCTGCACCTACTTTCTATGTTTCTATGTCGTACACCGTCTACTGCCGGGGACACAGGCGGCTGGGTCAACTTGCCATGCGTTGTTATTGATGTGCTCCAGGCTGACTTGCTGCCCCACTGGTTCTCATAGCCGCCTCCCGTCGGGCCAAATGTGTAGGATCTGCGGACTCCTGTGGGAGAGATTGAAGAGTGTTTTATTGTCAATGTCCCAGATAGAAGAATGGCATCCTTACTTGCAGCAGCACAACTAGAATATGTAGACGTAGTACACTGTAAACCCCACGATAAAAATGTCTGCGCCAATTAGCGATCCCTGCATATTAACACTACCCCGCACAAAGCAGGGACAATTTGTTAACGGCAGCGTCGCTACCTTCCCGAGTTCAAGAGCACTCACCAGATTCGTCGTAGAAGTAGTGAATGGCTCCCTCCGAGGTGTCGTCGAAGTTGGAAGCCTCGTGCACGGGGCCCCGGGGTAGGAGCAGTGAGCTGGCGAACTGCAGCGCGGCCGGGAGCGCCAACGTCCGCGACTGGGAGGCCGCACGGTTTCGCTGGATGTCCTGGATGCTGCGCGGGAGAGAAACAGGCACATGAGCGAGAGAGAGGGGGAGACAGAGAGAGAGAGAGAGAGAGAGACGGAGAGAGAGAGAGGGAGAGAGATACAGAGAGAGAGAGAGAGGGAGAGAGATACAGACAGAGAGAGAGACAGAGGGGGAGAGGGGGAGAGGGGGAGAGGGAGAGAGATACAGACAGAGAGAGAGACAGAGGGGGAGAGGGGGAGAGGGGGAGAGGGGGAGAGGGGGAGAGGGGGAGAGGGGGAGAGGGGGAGAGGGGGAGAGGGGAGAGGGGGAGAGGGGGAGAGGGGGAGAGGGGGAGAGGGGAGAGGGGGAGAGGGGGAGAGGGGGAGAGGGGGAGAGGGGGAGAGGGGGAGAGGGGGAGAGGGGGAGAGGGGGAGAGGGGGAGAGGGGGAGAGGGGGAGAGGGGGAGAGGGGGGAGAGGGGGAGAGGGGGAGAGGGGGGAGAGGGGGAGAGGGGGAGAGGGGGAGAGGGGGAGAGGGGGAGAGGGGGAGAGGGGGAGAGGGGGAGAGGGGGAGAGGGGGAGAGGGGGAGAGGGGGAGAGGGGGAGAGGGGGAGAGGGGGAGAGGGGGAGAGGGGGAGAGGGGAGAGGGGGAGAGGGGGAGAGGGGGAGAGGGGGAGAGGGGGAGAGGGGGAGAGGGGGAGAGGGGGAGAGGGGGAGAGGGGGAGAGGGGGAGAGGGGGAGAGGGGGAGAGGGGGAGAGGGGGAGAGGGGGAGAGGGGGAGAGGGGGAGAGGGGGAGAGGGGGAGAGGGGGAGAGGGGGAGAGGGGGAGAGGGGGAGAGGGGGAGAGGGGGAGAGGGGGAGAGGGGGAGAGGGGGAGAGGGGGAGAGGGGGAGAGGGGGAGAGGGGGAGAGACCTGTATAGAAGTCATATACAGGGTACATTAAGAATAATATAATACATTTCATATACAACTTCTTGTTTTGGAATTTAATAATAAAAAAGTAATACAAGCAAAAAGATAGAAAAAGAAAGTTAGGTGGTGAAAGCGATAGTTTGTGAAAAGTACAAGATAAAGAAAGGAGGATATAAACATTTAAAAAAGTAAAGCAAAAAGATAATAAAAGGAAAATAAAATGGAAGGGATGTAGCTTTGTATCTTTACACACCCCTCACCCGGTTATGAAACGGTTTATTTTCAGGATTATGTTGCACCTTATGCTTGTAATAAATCGATAAAGGGAGACCAGGTGTTTAAGAGTTGGTCTGAGTCAGTGGATATTTTTAAGCAGAGATAGGCAAGGTCTTGATTAGAACGTGTGTCAAGGGTTATGGAGAGAAGGCAAGAAAATGGGATTAGGTGGCAGAGATAGATCAGCCATGATTGAATGGCGGAGTAGACTAGATGGGCCTGATTCTACTCCTACAACTTGTGAAAGTGAGGGTATTGCGCTGGGTGAGGGCACGCGTTAGTGAGCCGAGTCGTGCCGAGCCGAGCCCTACCCGAGTGGGGAGCCCATGATGGACGGTGGTGGGGTGGGGTTGCTGCCGGCGTTGTGCCGTCGCCTCATCGCCTGCGTCCGCTTCACGCTGCTGCTGAGCTCCCGCTTCACCGCGTCATCGGGCACGGGGGCTGCCGGCGAGAGAGAGAGACAGAGAGAGCGTGAACGAGCGGTCACCACATGCATCGCCAGAATCAACCGCAACCAGAGAGCGGTGCCCAACCACGATCTACCCAGCAGTGCCAAACTACTATCTGCCTCATTTTATTTTTATTTAAAAAATCTATTCAATTATTTAAAAAAAATAATATTACACTACAATAAAACAAACCAGATCCCACCATCATAATACAATACAAACAAATATCCTTAATATTTGTTTGTATTGTATTAACAGTCTGATCTGGTCAAATAACATCACATCATTAGAGAGTTCTGCTGGAAGCTCATTCCACACAGCCACCACTCCCTGAGTAAAGAAGTTCCCCCTCATGTTACCCCTAAACTTCTGTCCCTTAATTCTCATGTCATGCCCTCTTGTTTGAATCTTCCCTACCCTCAATGGGAAAAGCTGATCCACGTCAACTCTGTCTATCCCTTTCATCATTTTAAAGACCTCAATCAAGTCCCCCCTTAACCTTCTGCGCTCCAAAGAATAAAGATCTAACTTGTTCAACCTTTCTCTGTAACTTAGTTGCTGGAACCCAGGCAACATTCTAGTAAATCTCCTCTGTACTCTCTCTATTTTGTTGACATGCTTCCTATAATTAGGCGACCAAAATTGTACACCATACTCCAGAATTGGTCTCACCAATGCCTTGTACAATTTTAACATTACTTCCCTACTCCTATATTCAATGCTCTGATTTATAAAGGCCAGCACACCAAAAGCTTTCTTTACCACCCTATCTACATGTGATTCCACCTTCAGGGAACTATGCACAGTTATTCCTAGATCCCTCTGTTCCACAACATTCCTCAATTCCGTACCATTTACGTCCTATTTTGATTTGTCCTGCCAAGATGTAGCACCTCACACTTATCAGCATTAAACTCCATCTGCCATCTTTCAGCCCACAAATGTCGCAAATCTCTCTGTAGACTTTGAAAATCTACTTAATTATCCACAGCACCACCTATCTTAGTATCATCTGCATACTTACTTATCCAATTTTCCACCCCATCATCTAGATCATTGATGTACATGACAAACAACAGTGGACCCAACACAGATCCCTGAGGCACCCCACTGGTCACCGGCTTCCAACCTGACAAACAGCCATCCACCATTACTCTCTGGCATCTCCCATTCAGCCACTGTTGAATCCATCTTGCTACTCCGCCATTAACACCCAAAGATTGAACCTTCTTAACCAACCTTCCATGGGGAACCTTGTCAAAGGCCTTACTGAAATCCATATAGACAACATCCAGTGCTTTACCCTCATCAATTTCCCTAGTAACCTCTTCAAAAAATTCAAGGAGATTTGTCAAACATGACCTTCCAGGCACAAATCCATGTTGACTGTTCTTGATCAGACCCTGTTTACCCAGATGCTTATATATATTATCTCTAAGTATCCTTTCCATTAATTTGCCCACCACTGACGTCAAACCAACAGGTCTATAATTACTAGGTTTATTCTTTGAACCCTTTTTAAACAATGGAACAACATGCGCAGTACGCCAATCCTCCAGCACTATTCCCGTTTCTAATGATTTTGAAATATTTCTGTCATAGCCCCTGCTATTTCTACACTAACTTCCCTCAATGTCCTAGGGAATATCCTGTCAGGACCTGGAGACTTATCCACTTTTATATTTTTCAAAAGTGTCAGTACTTCCTCCTCTTTGAATCTCATAGTTTCCATAGCTACTCTACTTTTTTCCCTTACCTCACAGAGTTCAATATCCTTCTCCTTGGTGAATACCGAAGAGAATAAATTGTTCAATATCTCCCCCATCTCTTTTGGCTCTGCAGATAGCTGTCCTCACCACTTTCTACAGGGGCACCATAGAGAGTATTTTGACCAGCTGTATCTCTGTCTGGTTTGCGGACTGTAAAGCCTCCGACTGGAAGTCCGTGCAGAGAGTGGTGAGGACGGCAGAAAAAATCATCGGGACCTCTCTCCCCTCAATCGGGGGCATAGCGAGCAAACGTTGCGTGTCTAAGGCCAGCAGTATTATAAAGGACCCCACACATCTCCATCACGGACTGTTCACTCTGCTGCCCTCGGGTAAAAGATATCGTAGCATAAGGAGCAGAACATCAAGGTTCTGCAACAGCTTCTTCCCACGAGCCATCAGACTCCTGAATGCCATGTAATGGGCTGCCACCATCGTCTATTTATCCATTTTATCCATTTTATCCTTCTGTTTATTATTGTGCTGCACGGGGAGCCAAATGCAACGGGATTTTGTTTAGAATTGCAAATATCGATGTATTTCTAAATGACAAGAAAGTTTGATTGAAATAAACTACTGTACAATTATCTCACACTCCTTATCAAGATGCATTCAACAAACACCCTGCGGAGGCCAGCGGTCCGGAACTCCCCCAGGGTGCCCGTGGACAGGGCGTATTCCCTTTCCAACCCCACCCGGGCACGGACACAAGGGGCACTATCTGCCTCGTTGGTGATCCTCGGACTATCCTTGATCGGACTCTGCTGGCTTTACCTTGCACTAAACGTTAATCCCTTTCTCATATATCTGCACACTGTAAATGGCTCAACTGTAATCATGCATTGCTTTCCGCTGACTGGATAGCACGCAACAAAAGCTTTTCACTGTACCTCGGTGCACGTGACAATAAGCTGAACGGAAGTGTAAAATGTTGGGTTAGGCAGGAGCCATTCACCAATTCACCCTCCACACACTCCATAACCTTCGCAATAGCTGACTTACGCCAACACTTCTGGCCGTTTGTGAAGGGAAACATGTTAAAAATCCAGCAGCAATGACCAGAAAAAGGGTACGATTCTTTGTCCAAAGAATCGTACCTTTTTCTGGTCACTGCTTGATTTTCAACATGTCGAAAATGTTCGGCAACCTGCTGCGACTATGACAGGTGTCGGCAAGTTGCCGAAAAAAAATCGCATCAGTGGGACAGGCCCTTAACTTATCATAAGTTCATAAGGGATAGGAGCAGAATTCAATCACGACTGATCTATCTCTTCCTCCTAACCCCATTCACCGGCCTTCTCCCCATAACCCCTGATACCCGTACTAATCAATCTCTGCCTTAAAAATATTCCTTGACTTGGCCTCCACAGCCTACTGTGGCAAAGAATCCCACAGATTCACCACCCTCTGACTAAAGAAATGTCTCCCCTCCTTCCTGAAAGAACGTCCTTTAATTCTGAGGCCATGACTTTAGGTCCTAGACTCTCCCACTAGTGGAAACATCCTCTCCACATCCACTCTATCCAGGCCTTTCACTATTCTGTATGTTTCAATGAGGTCCTACCCCCCACCCCCCCGCCTCAATCTTCTAAACTCCAGCGAGTACAGGCCCGGTACCGACAGACGCTCGTCATAGGTTAACCTGCTCATTCCTGGGATCGTTCTTGTAAGCCTCAACACTACAATTAAATGATTCAAAGATACCATATCGTCACTTGTACCGGGCTACAGTGAGTGAAATGCTTTGAGCACAGCCACGATCACGTTGAATGGCGGTACTGGCTCAAAGGGCCGAATGGCCTACTCCTGCACCTATTGTCTATTGTCAATTGGTACGTGGTCATAGAGCAGACCTCACCAAGGCAGTACACAGGTGTCACCACATTACCATCGATCCTTTTATTCAGAGTATATCCTGTATATCTGTTTAAACGGATCGCTAGCGGTCTCTCAACGCTGGGCTCGGGACAGGCAGACACGCACACACACACAGACACGCAAGCGCACACTCACGCACACACGCAAGCACACATGCAGGCAGGCACACACACAGCCACCCGCAGGCTCGCACGCGCACACGCGCACACTCGCGCGCGCACACTCGCGCGTGCACACTCGCGCGCGCACACTCGCGCGCGCACACTCGCGCGCGCACACTCGCGCGCGCACACTCGCACGCACTCACACGCACGCACGCACACGCACACACGCACACACTCACACGCACACACTCACACGCACACACTCACACACTCACACGCACACACTCACACGCACACACTCACACGCACACACTCACACGCACACACTCACACGCACACACTCACACGCACACACTCACACGCACACGCACACGCACACACTCACTCAGCGCTCCCCGTGGAACCTACCTCCTCCGACGGCGCCCTCGCTGGAGAGAGAAATGGCCCAGCCGACGGTGCTGACGGAGTGGCTCCAGGCGCTGCCGACGGACTCCAGCCGCTGGGCGAAGCGCTCGCGGCCTCTGGGATCGCCGTCCCGGGCCTCCAGGTCCGACTTGGAGGCAGTCAGCGTGCGAGTGCTGCCACCGCCCGCGGCCGGCTGCTCCCCTCCCCCGCTGGCGCTGGCACCGGCGCTGGGAGGCCGCGGCTGGGGCTTTGCCGACGTGCCCTCGCCGGCGCTGGGAGGCTCGGGCTGGGGCGGGGGCTGGGGTCGTGCCGGCCTGCGCCGGTGTCCGTGTCCGTGTCCCGGCCCGGCCGGCGAGCAGGAGCGGGAGGTGGCGCTGGATGAGCTGGACGAGCTACTGTAGCGCGGCTGTGAACGCAGGCTGGAGGCGTCGCTGGCGTCGCTGGAGTCCTCGTCCTCGAAGAAGCCCTCGGCGAAGGGGCGGCCCGCTCCGGGCGGGGGGTCCCGTCGCCGGTCGTAGCTCCCGCCCGCTCGCCTCCTGCCCAGCTTCTTCCTGGCCGAGCCCCGGCGGCGGACCAGCTTCAGGTCCTTGGGCCGGACGGCTTGGTCAGAGATGGCCGGCTCGGCCGGGGGCAGCCAGGAGGTGAGGGGGTCGGCCGGGCCCGGGGTGGGAGCGGTCTCGGGTTCGGACGGGACGTCTGTGTCGCTGCCCTCCTTCGCCACCAGCCCCCCCGGGGTGGAATCGCCCCCTGCCCCTGGCCCAGCCCCGCCGCCCGGCAACGCCTGCGAGGGGCTCCCCAGCTGGGTGGAGCTGGTCTTCTCGCTGCGGCAACTGCCGGCGGTGCTGGGCGACTCGCGGCCGGCGGCACTGAAGCAGCTGTCGGTGGAGCCGGCCGCCCCCTGGCCGGGCACGGGGGCTCCGCCGTGCGCCAGCACCTCCGCCGGACCCCGGGACAGGCTCTCGGACTGCCAGGCCTCCAGCAGGCCGGGCTCGCGGGGCAGGAGGGGGCACGCGGGGCCTGCGGAGGGCGAGGGGGACGGGGCAGGCTCCGGGCTCGGGCGCTGCGCCAGGGGCAGCGGGGGCAGTCGCTTGGCCACCCCGCACGGGTCTGCCTGGCATGGCTCGGGCAGCAGCAGGTACTCCTTGGCCATCTGCGCATCTGAAACGGCAAGAACATATCCTGGGATCAGCCAACAGCCATCTAGAACATCACCACCTCTCCACTCCGCGTACACCATGAGACATAGAATCTGAATCAGGCAATGCAATACTTATTCGCTAGACACAAAGTGCTGAAGTAACTCAGCCAGTCAAGTGATGTTTCGGGGGTTACACAAAAAGCTGGAGAAACTCAGCGGGTGCAGCAGCATCTAAGGAGCGAAGGAGATAGGCGACGTTTCGGGTCGAGACCCTTCTTCAGACTGAGGAAGATTTGAAGAAGTTCTCCTCCTACCTACGAAACCCTCGATTCTCCAGCATCTGCAGTTCCTTCTTTAACACGTGATGGTTCGGGTCGGGAATCAGTCTGAAGAAGGATCCCGAGCCGAAAAGTCACTGATCCATGTTCTGCAGAGATGCTGCTGGACCTGCTGAGTTACTCCGTGTTTAAGGAGGAACTGCAGATGCTGGAAAATCGGAGGTCGACAAAAATGCTGGAGAAACTCAGCGGGTGGGGCAGCATCTGTGAAGCGAAGGAAATAGGCAACGTTTCGGGTCGAGACCCTTCTTCAATTGTGTTTATTTGAAGAAGGCGTTCAGTCTGAAGAACCAACTCTTCAGTCTGAAGAAGGATCTGGAGCCCATTTCCCTCACTCGATAGATGCTGCCTCACCCGCTGAGTTTCTCCAGCATTTTTGTCTACCGCAGAGATAGACTAATTCGTGATTAGAACGGGTATCGAACGTTATGGGACGAAGGCAGGAAATTGGGATTAGGAGGCAGCCATGATTTTATGGCAGAGTAGACTTGTGAACAACAAATAAATAAGACGATAAATATTATAAATTAACCCTCGGTCTGAATAGACAATAAGCAACGGGTGCAGGAGGCGGCCATTCGGCACGTCAAGCCAGCACCGCCATTCAATGTGATCATGGCTGATCATCCAGGGTCTCGACCCGAAACGTCGCCCATTCCTTCTCTCCAGAGATGGCGCCTGTCCCGCTGAGTTACTCCAGCACTTTGTCTCGACCTCTAAATTAGCGGTTACACTAGATAACCAGAGCAGAACAGTGCAAGCCGCAGTACGCAGTGCAAACTTATATAGCGTCTACGTATCGGAGGTAGGGGTTAGTTTAAATTTATGATAAAGACACAAAATGCTGGAGTAACTCAGCGGGACTGGCATAGGCTGGGCACCTGGGTCGACATAGACGCGTCGGGCCGAAGGGCCTGTTTCCGAGCTGCGTGACTCTACGACTCTGTAACAAATGGCACGACTGGCTCACCCGCTGTATCCAGCGTGTTCAGCTTCAGTAACTCCCTGTCGGCCGACGTGACAATGACGTTCTTGCTGCCTTGTTCACGGACCAGCTCTCTGATACCTGCAGGGTGCACAAGAAATACGAGCTCGATGAGCAATGAAGAGAAGTCCCGTCCCCCCCCCTGCCCCCCCCCAACCCCGAGGTAGAGGACAGCCCGCCCAGCTTCATAAGTTCACGAGTGGGATGTCAGGACTTTCATATGAGGAAAGATTGGATAGACTCGGCTTGTACTCGCTGGAATTTAGAAGATTGAGGGGGGATCTTATAGAGGCTTACAAAATTCTTAAGGGGTTGGACAAGCTAGATGCAGGAAGATTGTTCCCGATGTTGGGGAAGTCCAGAACAAGGGGTCACACAGTTTAAGGATAAGGGGGAATTCCTTTTGGACCGAGATGAGGAAAACATTCTTTACACATAGAGTGGTGAGTCTCTGGAATTCTCTGCCACAGAAGGTAGTTGAGGCCAGTTCATTGGCTATATTTAAGAGGGCGTTAGATGTGGCACTTGTGGCTAAGGGGATCAGGGGGTATGGAGAGAGGCAGGTACGGGATACAGAGTTGGATGATCAGCCATGATCATATTAAATGGCGGTGCAGGCTCGAAGGGCTGAATGGCCTACTCCTGCACCTATTTTTCTATGTTTCTATGAGTGAGTTCACGAGTCACAGAGAATGAATCTGAAAGAAGGCAGAGTCATGAATTAATACGCCACAGAAAAAAAACAGGCCCATCAGCCCAACTCATCCATGCCGACCCATTCAACCAGTGGCGTTTGCCCGCATTTGGTCCAGAAGTGTGAAAACGCACACCTCCAGATTCAGGCAGTTTCTTCCCAGCTGTTATCGTAAGGTCATAAGTAATAGGAGCAGAATTAGGCTATTCGGCCCATCGTCAACTCCGCCATTCTATCATGGCTGATCTATCTCTCCCTCCTAACCCCATCCTCCTGCCTTCTCCCCATAACCCCTGGCCCACGTACTAACCAAAAATCTATCTATCTCTGCCTTAAATATATCCATTGACTTGGCCTCCACAGCCGTCTGTGGCAATGAATTCCACAGATCCACCACTAGCTGAGGGGCTGCAACAAGCCCTGGTGTAATCTTCCCTAACTTGCCCAGTCACAGAGAATGAATCTGAAAGGAGGCAGAGTCATAAATTAATAAGCCACAGAAAATATAAACAGGCCCATCAGCCCAACTCATCCATGCCTGAGATACGGAGTTGGATGATCAGCCATGATCACATTGAATGGCGTTGCAGGCTCGAAGGGCCGACTGGCCTATGCCTATTTTTCTATGTTTCTATGCCGACCCATTCAACCAGTGGCGTTTGCCCGCATTTGGTCCAGAGGTGTGAAAACGCACACCTCCAGATTCAGGCACAGTTTCTCCTCCCCCCTCCCCTCCCCTCCACTCCTTTCACGGACCCAAGCAGTCCTTCCAGGTCCGACAGAGGTTCACCTGCACCTCCTCCAACCTCATCTACTGCATCCGTTGCTCCAGATGCCAGCTGATCTATATCGGAGAGACCAAGCGGAGGCTGGGCGATCATTTCGCCGAACACCTCCGCAATAACCAACCCGACCTCCCCGTGGCTCACCACTTCAACTCCCCCTCCCATTCCGTATCCGACCTCTCGGTCCTGGGCCTCCTCCACGGCCAGAGTGAGCAACACCGCAAGTTGGAGGAACAGCACCTCATATTCCGCTTGGGGAGTCTGCATCCTCTGGGCTTAAACAATGAATTTTCTCAATTCTGTTAACCCTTGCTGCCTCCTCCCCTTCCCACCTCTCCCTCAGCCCTAGGGCCCTGGCATTCCCTCTCTCTCTCTATCTCTCCCCCACCCAAGTCGCACTAGCTTCGCATTTTCACACTACAAACAGCTTACAATGGCCTGTTTCCTTTATCATCGATACTTTTTTGCATATCTTTCATTCATTGTTCTTTATCTCTCCACATCACCGTCTATATCTCTCGTTTTCCTGATCCCTGACCAGTCTGAAGAAGGGTCTCGACCCGAAACGTCGCCTATCTCCTTCGCTCCTTAGATGCTGCTGCACCCGCTGAGTTTCTCCAGCCAATTGTGTACCCAGTTTCTTCCCAGCTGTTATCGTAAGGTCATAAGTAATAGGAGGCAGGGGGAGAGATTGATCAGCCTTGATTGAATGGCGGTGTAGACTTGATGGGCTGATCGATCTCTCCCTCCTAACCCCATTCTCCTGCCTTCTCCCCATAACCCCTGCACTAATGAAGAATCTATCTATCGCTTCCTTGACTTGGCCTCCACAGCCGTCTGTGGGAACGGAACCACCTTAACACACCTCGAGAGCGGTCCTGAATGACCATCTACCTCAGGGGTGGGGAACCTTTTCATGTTGGAAGGCCGCATTAAGTTAGCTGTAATTTAATAAGGCCGCATCCAAGAAACCTCAATTAGATATACTTCAAAATGTACATTAATTTGTGAAAATAGCCCTCATGACTTACTAATGTTTTGATTGTGGCCGTCAGTCGGAGAGGATTGTTTTGTTGAATTTTTTTTTACTCTTTGGTATTTTAAATACGTTCATTTTAAGATTAAAATAAAAATAATAAAAGACGAACAAAAACATATGAATAAAAATAAAAGGATTTGTTCTACAAAATTTGGATTCCTTCAAAAGGCCGCACTTAATGGTCTAGAAGGCCGCAGGTTCCCCACCTCTGATCTACCGCGTTGGAGACCCTCGGGCTATGTTTGATCGGACTTTACGAGCATTATCTTGCACTAAACGCTACCCCGCACCACTCAATACCTACAAGAGGTACTTCGACCGAGGCACTGGGTGCCCGTTACCGTGGCAAAGCTGCAACCTGGGTGGGAAGAAACCCTCAACTCAAGGGACAAGATGGCCGCCCCTTGTGCAGGCCCAGGCTTCAGGTCCCATTATCTCCTCAGCGACTGAGCTGAACGACCTACCTTTAGACGCTCCGTTATCCTCCAGTTGGGGCAGCAGTTCCTGCATTAGGGGGAAAAAAAAAAAAAATGTGTTTTAAAATCAAAGCTAAACATTAAGATGGACTCTCTGTTATGGCTGTGAGGAGAATCCCCATTAAATCCAGTCCTCGCTCAGGCCTGCCGATCGCTGTTATCAGGCAACTGAACCGTCCTTTCACCAACTCGACAGCAGTCCGGACCTCCCCTTCTACCTCAATGGAGATTTTGGAACTATCTTTAAGAAAGAACTGCAGATGCTGGAGAAATCGAAGGTAGACAAAAAATGCTGGAGAAACTCAGCGGGTGATGCAGCATCTATGGAGCGAAGGAATAGGTGACCTGATACGTCGCCCATTTCCTTCCATAGATGCTGCCTCACCCGCTGAGTTTCTCCAGCATATTTGTCTACCTCATATTTTGCTCGGGCAGTTTACACCCCAGCGGTATGAACGTTGACTTCTCCAACTCCAGATAGCCCTTGCTTTCTCCCTCCTTCCCACCCTCCCTTCCCAGTTCCCCTACAAGTCCTACTGTCTCCACCTATTTCCTATCTTCATCTCCCCTACATCAGCCTGAAGAAGGGTCTCGACCCGAAATCTCACCTATTCCTTCGCTCCATAGATGCTGCCTCACCCGCTGAGTTTCTCCAGCATTTTTGTCTACCTTGGAACTATCTTTAATCAGACGTTACTGGATATTAGAGTAGAATAGTTTCTTAATTGTCATTGTGACATGAACCATGTACAACAAAATTTAAAAATGTCAACCAGTCAGTGCACCATTCAAACCATAAAAGCTAACGACACATACAAGGTAAAATATTTAAAAAAGATAACTAAAATAAATATAAAATATGAAAGCAGCCACGCATAAACACCCGACCCTACATCCTTCTGTCGATTTCACAGTGTACCAACCACAGTCCCTTAGTCCCCGCGTTCCTTGGCGGCTACATTTAGTGCCTTTATAGCAGTGGGGTAAAAACTGTCTTTAAGTCTGTTTGTCCTTGTAGATCTGTACCGTCTGCCTGACGGCAACAGTTCAAACAGGGAGTGTCCGGGGTGGGAAATGTTCTTTATACTATTCTGGGATTTTTTGATGCAGCGGGAACTGTGTAACTCCTCCAAGGTAAGGAGAAGGCAGCCGACAATCCTCTGGGCGTTGTCAATGGCCCTCTGGAGCGCTTTCCTCCGAGCTGCTGTGCAGCTGGTGTACCACACGCTTACACAGTATGTTAGGATGCTCTCAATGGAGCACCGATAAAAGGACAGCAGCAGTCTCTGTGTGATGTTATTCTTCCTGAGCACCCTCAGGAAGTGCAGTCAGTCTCTGCTGGACCTTTTTCAGCAGCGCAGAGGTGTTCACGCTCCACGTCAGGTCCTCCTCAATATGGATTCCCAGGAAGCGGAAATCTGCCACCCTCTCCACACAGTCCCCTCTGATGATTAGTGGTACGGTTATCTTCCTCTACAAGCTGAACCCTTTATCCCGTTTCTGTACACTGTGGACAGCTTTTGGAATCGTTGAGAGGATAGCACGTAACAAAAAATATTTTCACTGTGCCTTGATGCACGTGACAATAATAAGCTGAACTTAGCTCCTGGCCAGAGCTTTCTTTTTAAAATGATAGCTCACGTTCATAAGTGATAGGAGCAGCATTAGGCCATTCAGCCCATCAAGTCCATTCCACCATTCAATCATGGCTGATCTATCTCTCCCTCCTAACCCCCATTTTCCTGCCTTCCCCCCATAACCTAACATCCGTACTAATCAAGAAAGTCTGCGCTGGCAACCCTAAAAAAGTTAAAAACTGGAGCGTTCATTTAATTTTTTAAATTTTCTTGTGATAGTAAAAATTAAGCTCATATTGTTGTAGTTTCGAGATACAGCGGGAAAACAGGCCCTTCGGCCCACCGAGTCCGCGCCAATCATCGATCACCCCTTCACCCTAGTTCAGGGGGTGGGGAACCTTCAAATAGATGCACTTCAAAATGTACATTATTTGGTTAAATTAGCCCTAATGACTTACTAATGTTTTAATTGTGGCCGTCAGTCGGGTAGGATTATCTTGTTGAATCTTCTTTTACTCTTTGATATTTTAAATAGGATCATTTTAAGATTAAAATAAAAATAATAAGATGAACAAAAACATATTAATACAAATGAAAGGATTTGGTGTACAAAATTTGGATTCATTCAACTCTTGCTGGAATTTAGAAGATTGAGGGGGGATCTTATAGAAATTTACAACATTCTTAAGGGGTTGGACAGGCTAGATGCAGGAAGATTGTTCCCGATGTTGGGGAAGTCCAGAACCAGGGGTCACAGTTTAAGGATAAGGGGGAAGTCTTCTAGGACCGAGATGAGAAGAAAAAAAATTTCACACAGAGAGTGGTGAATCTGTGGAACTCTCTGCCACAGAGGGTAATTGAGGCCAGTTCATTGGCTATATTTAAGAGGGAGTTAGATGTGGCCCTTGTGGCTAAAGGGATCAGAGGAGTTCTTAAGATCACATTAATTCCTGACCCAAAATTAATACTATTTATTGTTTCAGATTCAAATCAAACATTAACAGCAAATCAAAGAAACCTTCTGGATTACTGTTTAATAATTGGAAAAAAATTAATATTAAAATTTTGGAAGGGACCATTATCCCCTACAATAAAAATGTGGACAGTGGAAATGTTGGAGACGTTGCAATTGGAGAGAATTAGGTTTATCCTAATGGATAAACACGAGTCTTTTTGAACAAATATGGTCTCCATTCACTGATTATATGAAGGGGTAGCTGGGCTCGGCATTGAAACTCAACAAGTACCCGGTGGTAAGATCAAACGAAAATGTTTAATCTGAGATTGGTATACTTGTCTCCATATATTATAATTAGAAATTGTTCCATTCATTGTTAAGATGTATACTGGTTTTTTTTATCTTTAAGTATAATAATTGTTTAGTGGTTATATGTTTTTTGTTTGTTTTTTCCTTTTTTTCCCTCTTTCTCTTTTTCTCTTCCAATCAAAATTATAATCACACTCTTTAAATTAATCTCTAATCTTTATTTACACTTTTTTTTCCTTCTTCACACTATTAAAAAAAATTGAGGCCTATATATATGGCTTGGTAATATTTATATAATTTTGGAAAGATGTAATATGTATATCTGAAACAATTATCATATTATTTGTAATACGTATGGCCTCTAATAAAAATATGTTAAAAAAATAAAAAATAAAGGGATCAGGGGGTATGGAGAGAAGGCAGGTGCAGGATACTGAGTTGGATGATCAGCCATGATCATATTGGATGGCGGTGCAGGCTCGAAGGGCCGAATGGCCTACTCCTGCACCTAATTTCTATGCTTCTATGTTTCTAAAAGGCCGCACTTAATGTCCTAGAAGGCCGCATGCAGCCTTAAGGCCGCAGGTTCCCCACCCCTGCCTAGTTCTATGTAATCCCACTTTCCTGTCCACTCCCAACACACTAGGGGCAACTTACTGATGTCAATTAAGACTTTGGAGTGAGGGGGAACCGGAGCACCCGTAGAAAACCCACGCGGTTAAAGTGAGAAGGTGCAAACTCCAAACAGACGGCACCTGTAGTCAGCATCGAGCCCGGGCCTCTGGCACTGTAATGCCCCTGTCCCACTTAGGAAACCTGAACGGAAACCTCAGGTGACTTTGCGCCCACCCAAGGTTTCCGTGCAGTTCCCGTAGAGGGTTTTGTCAGTCGCCCTAATGGTCGAAAGTGGTTTCCGTTTAAAAATCGGTAATTTTTTTAAATCGAAGCCGGTTGCGATGCTAGTTGAAGGTGGTTGCCGGAGGACAAAAACCTCCGGGAACCGCAAGGAAACCTTGGGTGGGGCGCAAAGTCTCCAGAGGTTCCCGTTCAGGTTTCCTAAGTGGGGACAGGGGCATAAGGCAGCAACTCTGCACAA
>CAUPSL010000477.1:5000-25053 GCA_963514005.1 Raja brachyura
TCGGGAACATGTTTCCTGTCTCTAGCGTGTCCAAACCCTTAATAATCTTATATGTTTATAGGGCGGTGGAGGCCGATTCTCTGAATGCTTTCAAGAGAGAGCTCGATGGAGCTCTTAAAGATAGCGGAGTCAGGGGATAGAAACATAGACAATAGGTGCAGGAGTAGAGGCCATTCGGCCCTTCGAGCCTGCACCGCCATTCAATGTGATCATGGCTGATCATCCAACTCTGTATCCCGTACCTGCCTTCTCTCCATACCCTCTGATCCCCTTTAGCCACAAGGGCCACATCTAACTCCCTCTTAAATATAGCCAATGAACTGGCCTCAACTACCCTCTGTGGCAGAGAGTTCCAGAGACCCACCACTCTCTGTGTGAAAAAATTCCTTCTCATCTCGGTCCTAAAGGAATTCCCCCTTATCCTTAAACTGTGACCCCTTGTCCTGGACCTCCCCAACACCGGGAACAATCTTCCTGCATCTAGCCTGTCCAACCCCCTAAGAATTTTGTAAGTGTCTATAAGTTCCCCCCTCAATCTTCGAAATTCCAGCGAGTACAAGCCGAGTCTATCCAGTCTTTCTCCATATGGAAGTCCTGATATCCCAGGAATCAGTCTGGTGAACCTTCTCTGTACTCCCTCTGTGGCAAGAATGTATTTCCTCAGATTTGGAGACCAGAACTGCACACAATACTCCAGGTGTGGCCTCACCAAGACCCTATACAACTGCAGTAGAACCTCCCTGCTCCTATACTCAAATCCTTTTGCTATGAATGCTAACATACCATTTGCTTTCTTCACTGCCTGCTGCACCTGCATGCCTACTTTCAATGACTGGTGTACCATGACACCCAGGTCTCGTTGCATCTCCCCTTTTCCTAATCGACCACCATATGGGGAGAATGGGGATATGGGGAGAAGGCAGGAACGGGGCACTGATTGGGGACGATCAGCCGTGATCACAGTGAATGGCGGTGCTGGCTGGAAGGGCCGAATGGCCTCTACGCCTGCACCTGTTGTCTATTGCATGTGTTGCGGGCGTTAGGTGTGTGTCTGACTCGGTGAGATGCCAACAGGAGAACCGCTCTGACACTAAAGAACTTACCACGGTACAAATCGCTGTCGATTTTCCTCACCTGCTGGACTGGAGGGAAAAAAAGTCGAGATTTGAATTCTACAAAAGTTAACCTTGTGTAATGTCACTTCAAGACATTACCTCCCCACCCCCAGTCACCCCCTCTCCCATCAATGAGATTCCCTCGGGAACATGTTTCCTGCCTCTAGCGTGTCCAAACCCTTAACAATCTTATATGTTTCAATGAGATCCCCTCTCATCCTTCTAAACTCCAGAGTGTACAAGCCCAGCCGCTCCATTCTCTCAGCGTATGACAGTCCCGCCATCCCGGGAATTAACCTGGTGAACCTACGCTGGGCTCCCTCAATAGCAAGAATGTCCTTCCTCAAATTAGGGGACCAAAACTGCACACAATACTCCAGGTGTGGTCTCACCAGGGCCCTGTACAACTGCAGAAGGACCTCGTTGCTCCTGTACTCAACTCCTCTTGTTATGAAGGCCAACAGGCCATTGGCTTTCTTCACTGCCTGCTGTACCTGCATGCTTACTTTCATAGACTGATGAACAAGGACCCCCAGATCCCGTTGTACTTCCCTTTTCCCAACTTGACACCATTTAGATAGTAATCTGCCTTCCTGTTCTTGCCACCAAAGTGGATAACTTCACCAGCAAGACGTCGGTGAGGCCGCGTTTAGAGTATTGCGTTCAGTTCTGGGCACCGTGTTACAGGAACGATGTCGTCGAGCTGGAAAGGGCGGCAGAGAAGATTTACGAGGATGTTGCCGGGACTCGAGGGGCCTGAGCTACAGGGAGAGGTCGGGGCAGGGCTGGGACTCTATTCCTTGGAGCGCAGGAGGATGAGGGGCGATCTTATAGAGGTGGACAAAATCACCAGGGGAATAGATCGGGTAGACAGACGCACAGAGTCTCTTGCCCAGAGTAGGGGAATCGAGGACCAGAGGACACGGGTTCAAGGTGAAGGGGGAAAGATTGAATAGGAATCTGAGGGGCAACTTTTCCACACAGAGGGTGGTGGGTGTATGGAACGAGCTGCCGGAGGAGGTGGTTGAGGCTGGGACTATCCCAACATTTAAGAAACAGTTGGACAGGTACATGGATAGGACGGGTTTGGAGGGATATGGGCCAAACGCGGGCAGGTGGGACTAGTGTAGATGGGGCATGTTGGTCGGGGTGGGACTAGTGTAGATGGGGCGTGTTGGTCGGGGTGGGACTAGTGTAGATGGGGCATGTTGGTCGGGGTGGGACTAGTGTAGATGGGGCATGTTGGTCGGGGTGGGACTAGTGTAGATGGGGCATGTTGGTCGGGGTGGGACTAGTGTAGATGGGGCATGTTGGTCGGGGTGGGACTAGTGTAGACGGGGCATGTTGGTCGGGGTGGGACTAGTGTAGACGGGGCATGTTGGTCGGGGTGGGACTAGTGCAGACGGGGCATGTTGGTCGGGGTGGGACTAGTGTAGACGGGGCATGTTGGTCGGGGTGGGACTAGTGTAGACGGGGCATGTTGGTCGGGGTGGGACTAGTGTAGACGGGGCATGTTGGTCGGGGTGGGACTAGTGCAGACGGGGCATGTTGGTCGGGGTGGGACTGGTGTAGACGGGGCATGTTGGTCGGGGTGGGACTGGTGTAGATGGGGCATGTTGGTCGGGGTGGGACTAGTGTAGATGGGGCATGTTGGTCCGGGGTGGGACTAGTGCAGATGGGACATGTTGGTCGGGGTGGGACTAGTGTAGATGGGGCATGTTGGTCGGGGTGGGACTAGTGTAGATGGGGCATGTTGGTCGGGGTGGGACTAGTGTAGATGGGGCACGTTGGTCGGGGTGGGACTATTGTAGATGGGGCATGTTGGTCGGGGTGGGACTAGTGTAGATGGGGCATGTTGGTCGGGGTGGGACTAGTGTAGATGGGGCATGTTGGTCGGGGTGGGACTAGTGTAGATGGGGCATGTTGGTCGGGGTGGGACTAGTGTAGATGGGGCACGTTGGTCGGGGTGGGACTAGTGCAGATGGGGCACGTTGGTCGGGGTGGGACTAGTGTAGATGGGGCATGTTGGTCGGGCTGGGACTAGTGTAGATGGGGCATGTTGGTCGGGGTGGGACTAGTGTAGATGGGGCATGTTGGTCGGGGTGGGACTAGTGTAGATGGGGCATGTTGGTCGGGGTGGGACTAGTGTAGATGGGGCACGTTGGTCGGGGTGGGACTGGTGTAGTTGGGGCATGTTGGTCGGGGTGGGACTAGTGTAGATGGGGCATGTTGGTCGGGGTGGGACTAGTGTAGATGGGGCATGTTGGTCGGGGTGCGACTGGTGTAGACGGGGCATGTTGGTCGGGGTGGGACTAGTGTAGATGGGGCATGTTGGTCGGGGTGGGACTAGTGTAGATGGGGCATGTTGGTCGGGGTGGGACTAGTGTAGATGGGGCATGTTGGTCGGGGTGGGACTAGTGTAGATGGGGCATGTTGGTCGGGGTGGGACTAGTGTAGATGGGGCACGTTGGTCGGGGTGGGACTGGTGTAGTTGGGGCATGTTGGTCGGGGTGGGACTAGTGTAGATGGGGCATGTTGGTCGGGGTGGGACTAGTGTAGATGGGGCATGTTGGTCGGGGTGGGACTGGTGTAGACGGGGCATGTTGGTCGGGGTGGGACTAGTGTAGATGGGGCATGTTGGTCGGGGTGGGACTAGTGTAGATGGGGCATGTTGGTCGGGGTGGGACTAGTGTAGATGGGGCGTGTTGGTCGGGGTGGGACTAGTGTAGACGGGGCATGTTGGTCGGGGTGGGACTAGTGTAGATGGGGCATGTTGGTCGGGGTGGGACTAGTGTAGACGGGGCATGTTGGTCGGGGTGGGACTGGTGTAGACGGGGCATGTTGGTCGGGGTGGGACTAGTGTAGATGGGGCATGTTGGTCGGGGTGGGACTAGTGTGGACGGGGCATGTTGGTCGGGGTGGGACTAGTGTAGATGGGGCATGTTGGTCGGGGTGGGACTAGTGTAGATGGGGCATGTTGGTCGGGGTGGGACTAGTGTAGATGGGGCATGTTGGTCGGGGTGGGACTAGTGTAGATGGGGCATGTTGGTCTGGGTGGGACTAGTGTGGATGGGGCATGTCGGTCGGGGTGGGACTAGTGTAGATGGGGCATGTTGGTCTGGGTGGGACTAGTGTAGATGGGGCATGTTGGTCGGGGTGGGACTAGTGTAGATGGGGTATGTCGGTCGGGGTGGGACTAGTGTAGATGGGGCATGTTGGTCGGGGTGGGACTAGTGTAGATGGGGCATGTTGGTCGGGGTGGGACTAGTGTAGATGGGGCATGTTGGTCGGGGTGGGACTAGTGTAGATGGGGCATGTTGGTCCGGGTGGGACTAGTGTAGATGGGGCATGTTGGTCGGGGTGGGACTAGTGTAGATGGGGCATGTTGGTCGGGGTGGGACTGGTGTAGACGGGGCATGTTGGTCGGGGTGGGACTGGTGTAGACGGGGCATGTTGGTCGGGGTGGGACAAGTGTAGGAGGGGCATGTTGGTCGAGGTGGGACTAGTGTAGATGGCGCATGTTGGTCGGGGTGGGACTAGTGTAGATGGGGCATTTTGGTCGGGTTGGGACTAGTGTAGATGGGGCATGTTGGTCGGGGTGGGACTAGTGTAGATGGGGCATGTTGGTCGGGGTGGGACTAGTGTAGATGGGGCATGTTGGTCGGGGTGGGACTGGTGTAGATGGGGCATGTTGGTCGGGGTGGGACTAGTGTAGATGGGGCATGTTGGTCGGGGTGGGACTGGTGTAGACGGGGCATGTTGGTCGGGGTGGGACTAGTGTAGATGGGGCATGTTGGTCGGGGTGGGACTAGTGTAGATGGGGCATGTTGGTCGGGGTGGGACTGGTGTAGACGGGGCATGTTGGTCGGGGTGGGACTAGTGTAGATGGGGCATGTTGGTCGGGGTGGGACTAGTGTAGATGGGGCATGTTGGTCCGGGTGGGACTAGTGTAGATGGGGCATGTTGGTCCGGGTGGGACTAGTGTAGATGGGGCATGTTGGTCGGGGTGGGACTGGTGTAGACGGGGCATGTTGGTCGGGGTGGGACTAGTGTAGATGGGGCATGTTGGTCGGGGTGGGACTAGTGTAGATGGGGCATGTTGGTCGGGGTGGGACTAGTGTAGATGGGGCATGTTGGTCCGGGTGGGACTAGTGTAGATGGGGCATGTTGGTCGGGGTGGGACTAGTGTAGATGGGGCATGTTGGTCGGGGTGGGACTAATGTAGATGGGGCATGTTGGTCGGGGTCGGACTAGTGTAGCTGGGGCATGTTGGTCGGGGTGGGACTAGTGTAGATGGGGCATGTTGGTCGGGGTGGGACTAGTGTAGATGGGGCATGTTGGTCGGGGTGGGACTAGTGTAGATGGGGCATGTTGGTCGGGGTGGGACTAATGTAGATGGGGCATGTTGGTCGGGGTGGGACTAGTGTAGATGGGGCATGTTGGTCCGGGTGGGACTAGTGTAGATGGGGCATGTTGGTCGGGGTGGGACTAGTGTAGATGGGGCATGTTGGTCGGGGTGGGACTGGTGCAGACGGGGCATGTTGGTCCGGGTGGGACTAGTGTAGATGGGGCATGTTGGTCGGGGTGGGACTAGTGTAGATGGGGCATGTTGGTCGGGGTGGGACTAGTGTAGACGGGGCATGTTGGTCGGGGTTGGACTAGTGTAGACGGGGCATGTTGGTCCGGGTGGGACTAGTGTAGACGGGGCATGTTGGTCGGGGTGGGACTAGTGTAGATGGGGCGTGTTGGTCGGGGTGGGACTAGTGTAGATGGGGCATGTTGGTCGGGGTGGGACTAGTGTAGATGGGGCATGTTGGTCGGGGTGGGACTAGTGTAGATGGGGCATGTTGGTCGGGGTGGGACTAGTGTAGATGGGGCATGTTGGTCGGGGTGGGACTAGTGTAGACGGGGCATGTTGGTCGGGGTGGGACTAGTGTAGACGGGGCATGTTGGTCGGGGTGGGACTAGTGCAGACGGGGCATGTTGGTCGGGGTGGGACTAGTGTAGACGGGGCATGTTGGTCGGGGTGGGACTAGTGTAGACGGGGCATGTTGGTCGGGGTGGGACTAGTGTAGACGGGGCATGTTGGTCGGGGTGGGACTAGTGCAGACGGGGCATGTTGGTCGGGGTGGGACTGGTGTAGACGGGGCATGTTGGTCGGGGTGGGACTGGTGTAGATGGGGCATGTTGGTCGGGGTGGGACTAGTGTAGATGGGGCATGTTGGTCCGGGGTGGGACTAGTGCAGATGGGACATGTTGGTCGGGGTGGGACTAGTGTAGATGGGGCATGTTGGTCGGGGTGGGACTAGTGTAGATGGGGCATGTTGGTCGGGGTGGGACTAGTGTAGATGGGGCACGTTGGTCGGGGTGGGACTATTGTAGATGGGGCATGTTGGTCGGGGTGGGACTAGTGTAGATGGGGCATGTTGGTCGGGGTGGGACTAGTGTAGATGGGGCATGTTGGTCGGGGTGGGACTAGTGTAGATGGGGCATGTTGGTCGGGGTGGGACTAGTGTAGATGGGGCACGTTGGTCGGGGTGGGACTAGTGCAGATGGGGCACGTTGGTCGGGGTGGGACTAGTGTAGATGGGGCATGTTGGTCGGGCTGGGACTAGTGTAGATGGGGCATGTTGGTCGGGGTGGGACTAGTGTAGATGGGGCATGTTGGTCGGGGTGGGACTAGTGTAGATGGGGCATGTTGGTCGGGGTGGGACTAGTGTAGATGGGGCACGTTGGTCGGGGTGGGACTGGTGTAGTTGGGGCATGTTGGTCGGGGTGGGACTAGTGTAGATGGGGCATGTTGGTCGGGGTGGGACTAGTGTAGATGGGGCATGTTGGTCGGGGTGGGACTGGTGTAGACGGGGCATGTTGGTCGGGGTGGGACTAGTGTAGATGGGGCATGTTGGTCGGGGTGGGACTAGTGTAGATGGGGCATGTTGGTCGGGGTGGGACTAGTGTAGATGGGGCATGTTGGTCGGGGTGGGACTAGTGTAGATGGGGCATGTTGGTCGGGGTGGGACTAGTGTAGATGGGGCACGTTGGTCGGGGTGGGACTGGTGTAGTTGGGGCATGTTGGTCGGGGTGGGACTAGTGTAGATGGGGCATGTTGGTCGGGGTGGGACTAGTGTAGATGGGGCATGTTGGTCGGGGTGGGACTGGTGTAGACGGGGCATGTTGGTCGGGGTGGGACTAGTGTAGATGGGGCATGTTGGTCGGGGTGGGACTAGTGTAGATGGGGCATGTTGGTCGGGGTGGGACTAGTGTAGATGGGGCGTGTTGGTCGGGGTGGGACTAGTGTAGACGGGGCATGTTGGTCGGGGTGGGACTAGTGTAGATGGGGCATGTTGGTCGGGGTGGGACTAGTGTAGACGGGGCATGTTGGTCGGGGTGGGACTGGTGTAGACGGGGCATGTTGGTCGGGGTGGGACTAGTGTAGATGGGGCATGTTGGTCGGGGTGGGACTAGTGTGGACGGGGCATGTTGGTCGGGGTGGGACTAGTGTAGATGGGGCATGTTGGTCGGGGTGGGACTAGTGTAGATGGGGCATGTTGGTCGGGGTGGGACTAGTGTAGATGGGGCATGTTGGTCGGGGTGGGACTAGTGTAGATGGGGCATGTTGGTCCGGGTGGGACTAGTGTAGATGGGGCATGTTGGTCGGGGTGGGACTAGTGTAGATGGGGCATGTTGGTCGGGGTGGGACTGGTGTAGACGGGGCATGTTGGTCGGGGTGGGACTGGTGTAGACGGGGCATGTTGGTCGGGGTGGGACAAGTGTAGGAGGGGCATGTTGGTCGAGGTGGGACTAGTGTAGATGGCGCATGTTGGTCGGGGTGGGACTAGTGTAGATGGGGCATTTTGGTCGGGTTGGGACTAGTGTAGATGGGGCATGTTGGTCGGGGTGGGACTAGTGTAGATGGGGCATGTTGGTCGGGGTGGGACTAGTGTAGATGGGGCATGTTGGTCGGGGTGGGACTGGTGTAGATGGGGCATGTTGGTCGGGGTGGGACTAGTGTAGATGGGGCATGTTGGTCGGGGTGGGACTGGTGTAGACGGGGCATGTTGGTCGGGGTGGGACTAGTGTAGATGGGGCATGTTGGTCGGGGTGGGACTAGTGTAGATGGGGCATGTTGGTCGGGGTGGGACTGGTGTAGACGGGGCATGTTGGTCGGGGTGGGACTAGTGTAGATGGGGCATGTTGGTCGGGGTGGGACTAGTGTAGATGGGGCATGTTGGTCCGGGTGGGACTAGTGTAGATGGGGCATGTTGGTCCGGGTGGGACTAGTGTAGATGGGGCATGTTGGTCGGGGTGGGACTGGTGTAGACGGGGCATGTTGGTCGGGGTGGGACTAGTGTAGATGGGGCATGTTGGTCGGGGTGGGACTAGTGTAGATGGGGCATGTTGGTCGGGGTGGGACTAGTGTAGATGGGGCATGTTGGTCCGGGTGGGACTAGTGTAGATGGGGCATGTTGGTCGGGGTGGGACTAGTGTAGATGGGGCATGTTGGTCGGGGTGGGACTAATGTAGATGGGGCATGTTGGTCGGGGTCGGACTAGTGTAGATGGGGCATGTTGGTCGGGGTGGGACTAGTGTAGATGGGGCATGTTGGTCGGGGTGGGACTAGTGTAGATGGGGCATGTTGGTCGGGGTGGGACTAGTGTAGATGGGGCATGTTGGTCGGGGTGGGACTAATGTAGATGGGGCATGTTGGTCGGGGTGGGACTAGTGTAGATGGGGCATGTTGGTCCGGGTGGGACTAGTGTAGATGGGGCATGTTGGTCGGGGTGGGACTAGTGTAGATGGGGCATGTTGGTCGGGGTGGGACTGGTGCAGACGGGGCATGTTGGTCCGGGTGGGACTAGTGTAGATGGGGCATGTTGGTCGGGGTGGGACTAGTGTAGATGGGGCATGTTGGTCGGGGTGGGACTAGTGTAGACGGGGCATGTTGGTCGGGGTTGGACTAGTGTAGACGGGGCATGTTGGTCCGGGTGGGACTAGTGTAGACGGGGCATGTTGGTCGGGGTGGGACTAGTGTAGATGGGGCGTGTTGGTCGGGGTGGGACTAGTGTAGATGGGGCATGTTGGTCGGGGTGGGACTAGTGTAGATGGGGCATGTTGGTCGGGGTGGGACTAGTGTAGATGGGGCATGTTGGTCGGGGTGGGACTAGTGTAGATGGGGCATGTTGGTCGGGGTGGGACTAGTGTAGACGGGGCATGTTGGTCGGGGTGGGACTAGTGTAGACGGGGCATGTTGGTCGGGGTGGGACTAGTGCAGACGGGGCATGTTGGTCGGGGTGGGACTAGTGTAGACGGGGCATGTTGGTCGGGGTGGGACTAGTGTAGACGGGGCATGTTGGTCGGGGTGGGACTAGTGTAGACGGGGCATGTTGGTCGGGGTGGGACTAGTGCAGACGGGGCATGTTGGTCGGGGTGGGACTGGTGTAGACGGGGCATGTTGGTCGGGGTGGGACTGGTGTAGATGGGGCATGTTGGTCGGGGTGGGACTAGTGTAGATGGGGCATGTTGGTCCGGGGTGGGACTAGTGCAGATGGGACATGTTGGTCGGGGTGGGACTAGTGTAGATGGGGCATGTTGGTCGGGGTGGGACTAGTGTAGATGGGGCATGTTGGTCGGGGTGGGACTAGTGTAGATGGGGCACGTTGGTCGGGGTGGGACTATTGTAGATGGGGCATGTTGGTCGGGGTGGGACTAGTGTAGATAGGGCATGTTGGTCGGGGTGGGACTAGTGTAGATGGGGCACGTTGGTCGGGGTGGGACTATTGTAGATGGGGCATGTTGGTCGGGGTGGGACTAGTGTAGATGGGGCATGTTGGTCGGGGTGGGACTGGTGTAGACGGGGCATGTTGGTCGGGGTGGGACTGGTGTAGATGGGGCATGTTGGTCGGGGTGGGACTAGTGTAGATGGGGCATGTTGGTCCGGGGTGGGACTAGTGCAGATGGGACATGTTGGTCGGGGTGGGACTAGTGTAGATGGGGCATGTTGGTCGGGGTGGGACTAGTGTAGATGGGGCATGTTGGTCGGGGTGGGACTAGTGTAGATGGGGCACGTTGGTCGGGGTGGGACTATTGTAGATGGGGCATGTTGGTCGGGGTGGGACTAGTGTAGATGGGGCATGTTGGTCGGGGTGGGACTAGTGTAGATGGGGCATGTTGGTCGGGGTGGGACTAGTGTAGATGGGGCATGTTGGTCGGGGTGGGACTAGTGTAGATGGGGCATGTTGGTCGGGGTGGGACTAGTGTAGATGGGGCATGTTGGTCGGGGTGGGACTAGTGTAGATGGGGCACGTTGGTCGGGGTGGGACTAGTGCAGATGGGGCACGTTGGTCGGGGTGGGACTAGTGTAGATGGGGCATGTTGGTCGGGCTGGGACTAGTGTAGATGGGGCATGTTGGTCGGGGTGGGACTAGTGTAGATGGGGCATGTTGGTCGGGGTGGGACTAGTGTAGATGGGGCATGTTGGTCGGGGTGGGACTAGTGTAGATGGGGCACGTTGGTCGGGGTGGGACTGGTGTAGTTGGGGCATGTTGGTCGGGGTGGGACTAGTGTAGATGGGGCATGTTGGTCGGGGTGGGACTAGTGTAGATGGGGCATGTTGGTCGGGGTGGGACTGGTGTAGACGGGGCATGTTGGTCGGGGTGGGACTAGTGTAGATGGGGCATGTTGGTCGGGGTGGGACTAGTGTAGATGGGGCATGTTGGTCGGGGTGGGACTAGTGTAGATGGGGCATGTTGGTCGGGGTGGGACTAGTGTAGATGGGGCATGTTGGTCGGGGTGGGACTAGTGTAGATGGGGCACGTTGGTCGGGGTGGGACTGGTGTAGTTGGGGCATGTTGGTCGGGGTGGGACTAGTGTAGATGGGGCATGTTGGTCGGGGTGGGACTAGTGTAGATGGGGCATGTTGGTCGGGGTGGGACTGGTGTAGACGGGGCATGTTGGTCGGGGTGGGACTAGTGTAGATGGGGCATGTTGGTCGGGGTGGGACTAGTGTAGATGGGGCATGTTGGTCGGGGTGGGACTAGTGTAGATGGGGCGTGTTGGTCGGGGTGGGACTAGTGTAGACGGGGCATGTTGGTCGGGGTGGGACTAGTGTAGATGGGGCATGTTGGTCGGGGTGGGACTAGTGTAGACGGGGCATGTTGGTCGGGGTGGGACTGGTGTAGACGGGGCATGTTGGTCGGGGTGGGACTAGTGTAGATGGGGCATGTTGGTCGGGGTGGGACTAGTGTGGACGGGGCATGTTGGTCGGGGTGGGACTAGTGTAGATGGGGCATGTTGGTCGGGGTGGGACTAGTGTAGATGGGGCATGTTGGTCGGGGTGGGACTAGTGTAGATGGGGCATGTTGGTCGGGGTGGGACTAGTGTAGATGGGGCATGTTGGTCTGGGTGGGACTAGTGTGGATGGGGCATGTCGGTCGGGGTGGGACTAGTGTAGTTGGGGCATGTTGGTCTGGGTGGGACTAGTGTAGATGGGGCATGTTGGTCGGGGTGGGACTAGTGTAGATGGGGTATGTCGGTCGGGGTGGGACTAGTGTAGATGGGGCATGTTGGTCGGGGTGGGACTAGTGTAGATGGGGCATGTTGGTCGGGGTGGGACTAGTGTAGATGGGGCATGTTGGTCGGGGTGGGACTAGTGTAGATGGGGCATGTTGGTCCGGGTGGGACTAGTGTAGATGGGGCATGTTGGTCGGGGTGGGACTAGTGTAGATGGGGCATGTTGGTCGGGGTGGGACTGGTGTAGACGGGGCATGTTGGTCGGGGTGGGACTGGTGTAGACGGGGCATGTTGGTCGGGGTGGGACAAGTGTAGGAGGGGCATGTTGGTCGAGGTGGGACTAGTGTAGATGGCGCATGTTGGTCGGGGTGGGACTAGTGTAGATGGGGCATTTTGGTCGGGTTGGGACTAGTGTAGATGGGGCATGTTGGTCGGGGTGGGACTAGTGTAGATGGGGCATGTTGGTCGGGGTGGGACTAGTGTAGATGGGGCATGTTGGTCGGGGTGCGACTGGTGTAGATGGGGCATGTTGGTCGGGGTGGGACTAGTGTAGATGGGGCATGTTGGTCGGGGTGGGACTGGTGTAGACGGGGCATGTTGGTCGGGGTGGGACTAGTGTAGATGGGGCATGTTGGTCGGGGTGGGACTAGTGTAGATGGGGCATGTTGGTCGGGGTGGGACTGGTGTAGACGGGGCATGTTGGTCGGGGTGGGACTAGTGTAGATGGGGCATGTTGGTCGGGGTGGGACTAGTGTAGATGGGGCATGTTGGTCCGGGTGGGACTAGTGTAGATGGGGCATGTTGGTCCGGGTGGGACTAGTGTAGATGGGGCATGTTGGTCGGGGTGGGACTGGTGTAGACGGGGCATGTTGGTCGGGGTGGGACTAGTGTAGATGGGGCATGTTGGTCGGGGTGGGACTAGTGTAGATGGGGCATGTTGGTCGGGGTGGGACTAGTATAGATGGGGCATGTTGGTCCGGGTGGGACTAGTGTAGATGGGGCATGTTGGTCGGGGTGGGACTAGTGTAGATGGGGCATGTTGGTCGGGGTGGGACTGGTGTAGACGGGGCATGTTGGTCGGGGTGGGACTGGTGTAGACGGGGCATGTTGGTCGGGGTGGGACTGGTGTAGACGGGGCATGTTGGTCGGGGTGGGACTAGTGTAGATGGGGCATGTTGGTTGGGGTGGGACTAGTGTAGATGGGGCATGTTGGTCCGGGTGGGACTAGTGTAGATGGGGCATGTTGGTCCGGGTGGGACTAGTGTAGATGGGGCATGTTGGTCGGGGTGGGACTAGTGTAGATGGGGCATGTTGGTCGGGGTGGGACTAGTGTAGACGGGGCATGTTGGTCCGGGTGGGACTAGTGTAGACGGGGCATGTTGGTCCGGGTGGGACTAGTGTAGATGGGGCATGTTGGTCGGGGTGGGACTAGTGTAGATGGGGCATGTTGGTCGGGGTGGGACTAGTGTAGATGGGGCACGTTGGTCGGGGTGGGACTGGTGTAGTTGGGGCATGTTGGTCGGGGTGGGACTAGTGTAGATGGGGCATGTTGGTCGGGGTGGGACTAGTGTAGATGGGGCATGTTGGTCGGGGTGGGACTGGTGTAGACGGGGCATGTTGGTCGGGGTGGGACTAGTGTAGATGGGGCATGTTGGTCGGGGTGGGACTAGTGTAGATGGGGCATGTTGGTCGGGGTGGGACTAGTGTAGATGGGGCGTGTTGGTCGGGGTGGGACTAGTGTACACGGGGCATGTTGGTCGGGGTGGGACTAGTGTAGATGGGGCATGTTGGTCGGGGTGGGACTAGTGTAGACGGGGCATGTTGGTCGGGGTGGGACTGGTGTAGACGGGGCATGTTGGTCGGGGTGGGACTAGTGTAGATGGGGCATGTTGGTCGGGGTGGGACTAGTGTGGACGGGGCATGTTGGTCGGGGTGGGACTAGTGTAGATGGGGCATGTTGGTCGGGGTGGGACTAGTGTAGATGGGGCATGTTGGTCGGGGTGGGACTAGTGTAGATGGGGCATGTTGGTCGGGGTGGGACTAGTGTAGATGGGGCATGTTGGTCTGGGTGGGACTAGTGTGGATGGGGCATGTCGGTCGGGGTGGGACTAGTGTAGATGGGGCATGTTGGTCTGGGTGGGACTAGTGTAGATGGGGCATGTTGGTCGGGGTGGGACTAGTGTAGATGGGGTATGTCGGTCGGGGTGGGACTAGTGTAGATGGGGCATGTTGGTCGGGGTGGGACTAGTGTAGATGGGGCATGTTGGTCGGGGTGGGACTAGTGTAGATGGGGCATGTTGGTCGGGGTGGGACTAGTGTAGATGGGGCATGTTGGTCCGGGTGGGACTAGTGTAGATGGGGCATGTTGGTCGGGGTGGGACTAGTGTAGATGGGGCATGTTGGTCGGGGTGGGACTAGTGTAGATGGGGCATGTTGGTCGGGGTGGGACTGGTGTAGACGGGGCATGTTGGTCGGGGTGGGACTGGTGTAGACGGGGCATGTTGGTCGGGGTGGGACAAGTGTAGGAGGGGCATGTTGGTCGAGGTGGGACTAGTGTAGATGGCGCATGTTGGTCGGGGTGGGACTAGTGTAGATGGGGCATTTTGGTCGGGTTGGGACTAGTGTAGATGGGGCATGTTGGTCGGGGTGGGACTAGTGTAGATGGGGCATGTTGGTCGGGGTGGGACTAGTGTAGATGGGGCATGTTGGTCGGGGTGCGACTGGTGTAGATGGGGCATGTTGGTCGGGGTGGGACTAGTGTAGATGGGGCATGTTGGTCGGGGTGGGACTGGTGTAGACGGGGCATGTTGGTCGGGGTGGGACTAGTGTAGATGGGGCATGTTGGTCGGGGTGGGACTAGTGTAGATGGGGCATGTTGGTCGGGGTGGGACTGGTGTAGACGGGGCATGTTGGTCGGGGTGGGACTAGTGTAGATGGGGCATGTTGGTCGGGGTGGGACTAGTGTAGATGGGGCATGTTGGTCCGGGTGGGACTAGTGTAGATGGGGCATGTTGGTCCGGGTGGGACTAGTGTAGATGGGGCATGTTGGTCGGGGTGGGACTGGTGTAGACGGGGCATGTTGGTCGGGGTGGGACTAGTGTAGATGGGGCATGTTGGTCGGGGTGGGACTAGTGTAGATGGGGCATGTTGGTCGGGGTGGGACTAGTGTAGATGGGGCATGTTGGTCCGGGTGGGACTAGTGTAGATGGGGCATGTTGGTCGGGGTGGGACTAGTGTAGATGGGGCATGTTGGTCGGGGTGGGACTGGTGTAGACGGGGCATGTTGGTCGGGGTGGGACTGGTGTAGACGGGGCATGTTGGTCGGGGTGGGACTGGTGTAGACGGGGCATGTTGGTCGGGGTGGGACTAGTGTAGATGGGGCATGTTGGTTGGGGTGGGACTAGTGTAGATGGGGCATGTTGGTCCGGGTGGGACTAGTGTAGATGGGGCATGTTGGTCCGGGTGGGACTAGTGTAGATGGGGCATGTTGGTCGGGGTGGGACTAGTGTAGATGGGGCATGTTGGTCGGGGTGGGACTAGTGTAGACGGGGCATGTTGGTCCGGGTGGGACTAGTGTAGACGGGGCATGTTGGTCCGGGTGGGACTAGTGTAGATGGGGCATGTTGGTCGGGGTGGGACTAGTGTAGATGGGGCATGTTGGTCGGGGTGGGACTAGTGTAGATGGGGCATGTTGGTCGGGGTGGGACTAGTGTAGATGGGGCATGTTGGTCGGAGTGGGACTAGTGTAGACGGGGCATGTTGGTCGGGGTGGGACACGTGTAGATGGGGCATGTTGGTCGGGGTGGGACTAGTGTATATGGGGCATGTTGGTCGGGGTGGGACTAGTGTATATGGGGCATGTTGGTCGGGGTGGGACTAGTGTATATGGGGCATGTTGGTCGGGGTGGGACACGTGTAGACGGGGCATGTTGGTCGGGGTGGGACTAGTGTATATGGGGCATGTTGGTCGGGGTGGGACTAGTGTAGATGGGGCATGTTGGTCGGGGTGGGACTAGTGTAGATGGGGCATGTTGGTCGGGGTGGGACTAGTGTAGATGGGGCATGTTGGTCCGGGGTGGGACTAGTGTAGATGGGGCATGTTGGTCGGGGTGGGACTAGTGTAGATGGGGCATGTTGGTCCGGGGTGGGACTGGTGTAGACGGGGCATGTTGGTCCGGGGTGGGACTAGTGTAGATGGGGCATGTTGGTCGGGGTGGGACTAGTGTAGATGGGGCATGTTGGTCGGGGTGGGACTAGTGTAGATGGGGCATGTTGGTCGGGGTGGGACTAGTGTAGATGGGGCATGTTGGTCCGGGGTGGGACTGGTGTAGACGGGGCATGTTGGTCCGGGGTGGGACTAGTGTAGATGGGGCATGTTGGTCCGGGGTGGGACTAGTGTAGATGGGGCATGTTGGTCGGGGTGGGACTAGTGTAGATGGGGCATGTTGGTCCGGGGTGGGACTAGTGTAGATGGGGCATGTTGGTCGGGGTGGGACTAGTGTAGATGGGGCATGTTGGTCCGGGGTGGGACTGGTGTAGACGGGGCATGTTGGTCCGGGTGGGCCTTCATGGACCAAGCACCTCTCCCTCCGAAATGTTTTACTCCCACCTCCCCTATTTCAAACCTCCCTCCCCAATATTACCCCCCTCCAGCCCTACCCCCTCCCCTACCTCCCCCCCTCTCCCCCTCCTCCAATCCCTACCCCCTCTCCTCGTCCTCTCTCTCTCCTCAACCCCCTCTCCCCCTCTCAACCCCTCACCACCACTCCCTCCCTCCCACCTCCCCTCCCTGCCCCCTCCTCAATCCCCCCTCCCCTCCTCCCACACCCTCCCTCCCCCTCCCCCGAACTGCACTTCCTCCAACCCCCGCCCCCCCACTCCACGCCCCCCTCATTCCCCCCTCCTCTCCTCTGGCCTCCAAGCCGAACCCCCTCCCCTACCCGTTGCCCCCTCTGCCTCCTCCCCCCCTCCTATCCCTCCGTCCCTACCCCCTTCCTAACCCCCTCACTACCACCTCCCCTCCAAACCAAACTCCCTCCCCCTCTCACCCTCCTCTCTCTCCCTCCCCCCTCTCCCTCCATCCTCAACCGCCTCAATCACCCACCCCCTCTCCCTTCCCCCTCCTAGCCCAGCCACCTCCGCTCGCCTCCTCCTCAGCTCCCCCTCCCTCCAATCCTATCCTACCCCCTCCTCCAAATACCCCTGTAAAGCCTCAACCCTCAACCCCCCCCTCACCCTCCTCCCTCCGACCCAACCCTGTCCCTCCAATCTTTCCCCCACCCCCACCCTCACTACCCTACCCCCCCTCCCCTCCGACCCTACTGCCTCCTAACACCCTCAATCTCACCCCCCTCCTCCAAATAGCCTCGTGAACCCTCAACCCCTACCCCCCTCACTCCCTCTCCCTCTGACCCTACCCTGTCCCTCAAATCTCCCCCTCCCTCCAATCTTTCCCCGTCCCCCACCCTAACTACCTTACCACCTCCTCCCCCCTCCCACCCCTCCAATCCTACTCACCCCCTCAATCCCACCCACACCTCCTCCAAATACCCTCATAAACCCTCGACCCCCCCACGCACCTCCGCTCCCTCCGACCCAACCCTGTCCCTCACCCTCCCCCACCCTAACTACCCTACCTCCCCCTCTCCCTCCTCCCCCTGACCTCCGACCCACCCCCTCCTCCAAATACCCTCGTAAAACCGTCAAACCCGTCCTAACTACCCTACCCTCAATACACTCGTAATCCCTCAACCTCCCCCCCACTCACCCCCTCTCCCTCCATCCATACCCTCTCCCTCCAATCTTTCCCCCACCCCCACCCTAACTACCCTACCCCCTCCTCCCTCCTCCCCTCTGACCTCCGACCCACCCCCCTCCTCCAAATAGCCTCGCAAACCCTCAAACCCAGCCCCCCCTACCCTCAATACCTACCCAAAACCCTCAACCCTACCCCCTGCCTCCAAACCCAACTACCCCCTCTCCTCCCCCCCTCCAATCTTCACCCCCTCCCCTGCCCCTCCCCCCCACTGCCTCCCAACCCCCTCAATCCCACCCCTCCTCCAAATACCCTCATAAACCCTCAACCCTCCTCCCCCTACCCCCAACGCACTCCAAAATCCCTCAAACCCATCCTAACTACCCTACCCTCAATACACTCGTATCCCTCAACCCCACCCCCCCTCACTCTCCCTCCAACCCTACCCTGTCCCTCCACTCATCCGCCCACCCCCACCCTCACTCCCCTACCCCCTCCTCCCCCTCCCTACCCCTCCTCCAACCCAACTACCCCATCGCCTCCCCCAGCCAACCTTCACCCCCTCCCCCACCCTCACTACCCTCCCCCCTCCTCCCTCCCTCCCCTCCAATCCTACTCACCCCCTCAATCCCACCCCCCCTCCTCCAAATACCCTCATAAACCCTCGACCCCCCCTTCACCCCCTCTCCCTCCGACCCAACCCTGTCCCTCACCCTCCCCCACCCTAACTACCCTACCTCCCCCTCTCCCTCCTCCCCTCTGACTTCCGACCCACCCCCCCTCCTCCAAATACCCTCGTAAAACCCTCAAACCCATCCTAACTACCCTACCCTCAATACATTTGTAATCCTCAACCTCCCCCCCTCACTCCCTATCCCTCCGACCCTACCCTGTCCCTCCAATCTCCCCCTCCCTCCCTCCAATCTTTCCCCCACCCCAACTACCCTACCCCCTCCTCCCCCTCCAACCCTACTGCCTCCTAACCTCCTCAATCTCACCCCCCTCCTCCAAATAGCCTCGTGAAACCTCAACCCTACCCCCCCTCACTCCCTCTCTCCCTCCGACCCTACTCTGTCCCTCAAATCTCCCCCTCCCTCCAATCTTACCCCCACCCCCACACTGACTACCCTACCCCCTCCTCCCGACCCCCTCAATCCCACCCCCCTCCTCCAAATACCCTCGGAAACCCTCAACCCTCCTCCCCTACACTCAATCCACTCTAAATACATTCTAACTACCCCACTCTCCCCCTCCCTACCCTACCCCGCACCCTCCCCCTCCCCGCCCCCCCCCCCCGACAACAACAACTCACCCACGAGGGCCCAGGTCACCGTGACGACCACCGCCACCACGGCCAAGGTCGCGAGGAGACACACGACCCCCGCGGCCACGACCCCCGACCTCCGGGTCGGGCAGGAGGTCACCGTCACCTTCGCCGGTCCCTCCAGCGGGTCACCTGTGGGCAGCGGCCCGAGCGGGCGGTCAAACGGTCAAACGGGGTCACCCCCACACCAGTCCTCTCCTCCCCTCTCCTCTCCTCTCCTCTCCTCCCCTCTCCTCCCTTCCCCTCTCCTCCCCTCCCCTCCCTCCTCTCCCCTCTCCTCCCTCCCCTCTCTTCTTCTCCCCTCCCCTCCCCTCTCCCCTCCTCCCCTCCCCTCTTCTCCCCTCCCCTCTCCTCCCCTTCCCTCTCCTCTCCTCCCCCCCCTCCTCTCCTCTCCTCTCCTCTCCTCCCCTCTGCTCTCATAGAAACATAGAAACGTAGACAATAGGTGCAGGAGTAGGCCATTCGGCCCTTCGAACCTGCACCGCCATTCAATATGATCCCATATCCCCTGACTCCGCTATCTTTAAGAGCCCTATCTAGCTCTCTCTTGAAAGCATCCAGAGAACCGGCCTCCACCGCCCTCTGAGGCAGAGAATTCCACAGACTCACAACTCTCTGGGTGGAAAAGTGTTTCCTCGTCTCTGTTCTAAATGGCCGACCCCTTATTCTTAAACTGTGTGTGTGTGTGGCCCCTGGTTCTGGACTCCCCCAACATCGGGAACATGTTTCCTGCCTCTAGCCTGTCCAAACCCTTAATAATCTTATATGTTTATAGGGCGGTGGAGGCCGGTTCTCTGGATGCTTTGAAGAGAGAGCTTGATGGAGCTCTTAAAGATAGCGGAGTCAGGGGATAGAAACATAGACAATAGGTGCAGGAGTAGAGGCCATTCGGCCCTTCGAGCCTGCACCGCCATTCAATATGATCACGGCTGATCATCCAACTCAGTATCCCGTACCTGCCTTCTCTCCATACCCCACCCTTGTAGGTTTGTAGGTCAATTGGCTTCTGGTAAAGATTGTAAATTGTCCCCTAGTGTGTGTGTGTGTGTGAGTGTGTGTGTGTGTGTGTGTGTGTGTGTGTGTGTGTGTGTGTGTGTGTGAGTGTGTGAGTGTGAGTGTGTGTGTGTGTGTGAGTGTGAGTGTGAGTGTGTGAGTGTGTGTGTGTGTGTGTGTGTGTGTGAGTGTGAGTGTGAGTGTGAGTGTGTGTGTGTGTGTGTGTGTGTGTGTGTGTGTGTGTGTGTGTGTGTGTGTGTGTGTGTGTGTGTGTGAGTGTGAGTGTGTGAGTGTGTGAGTGTGTGTGTGTGTGAGTGTGAGTGTGAGTGTGTGAGTGTGAGAATGTGAGTGTGTGAA
>CAUPSL010000478.1:0-84009 GCA_963514005.1 Raja brachyura
GGGGCTGACGGAGAGAGAGGGGGCCGTCAGAGAGAGGGGGGCCGTCAGAGACAGAGGGGGGCCGTCAGAGAGAGGGGGGCCGTCAGAGACAGAGGGGGGCCGTCAGAGACAGAGGGGGGCCGTCAGAGACAGAGGGGGGCCGTCAGAGACAGAGGGGGGCCGTCAGAGACAGAGGGGGGCTGTCAGAGACAGAGGGGGGCCATCGGAGAGAGAGGGGCCGTCAGAGAGGGGGGGGGGCATCAGAGACAGAGGGGGGCCGTCAGAGAGAGGGGGGCCGTCAGAGAGAGGGGGGCCGTCAGAGAGAGGGGGGCCGTCAGAGACAGAGGGGGGCCGTCAGAGAGAGGGGGGCCGTCAGAGAGAGGGGGGCCGTCAGAGAGAGGGGGGCCGTCAGAGAGAGGGGGGCCGTCAGAGAGAGGGGGGCCGTCAGAGGCAGAGGGGGGCCGTCAGAGACAGAGGGGGACTGTCAGAGACAGAGGGGGGCCGTCGGAGAGAGAGGGGCTGTCAGAGAGAGGGGGGCCGTCAGAGAGAGAGGGGCCGTCAGAGAGAGAGGGGGGCCGTTAGAGAGAGAGGGGGGCCATCAGAGGGGCTGTCGGAGAGAGAGGGGGGCCATCGGTGAGCGTGGAGGGCCGTCAGAGAGAGGGGGCCGTCGGTGAGTGAGGGGGGGGCCGACGGAGGGAGAGAGAGGGGGGGTCGTCGGAGGGAGGGGGGGGGGCCGACGGAGGGATGGGGGGGCCGTCGGAGAGAGGGGGGCCGTCGGTGAGCGAGGGGGGCTGTCGGTGAACGAGGAGGGCCGACGGAGGGAGTGTGGGGCCGTCAGAGAGAGAGGGGGGCCGTCGGTGAGCGAGGGGGGCCGTCGGAGAGAGAGAGGGGGACCGTCGGTGAGCGAGGGGGGCCGACGGAGAGAGAGGGCGGCTGACGGAGAGAGAGGGGGGCTGACGGAGAGAGGGGGCCGTCAGAGAGAGGGGGGCCGTCAGAGACAGAGGGGGGCCGTCAGAGAGAGGGGGGCCGTCAGAGACAGAGGGGGGCCGTCAGAGACAGAGGGGGGCCGTCAGAGACAGAGGGGGGCCGTCAGAGACAGAGGGGGGCCGTCAGAGACAGAGGGGGGCCGTCAGAGAGAGGGGGGCCGTCAGAGACAGAGGGGGGCCGTCAGAGAGAGGGGGGCCGTCAGAGAGACAGGGGCCGTCGGAGAGAGTGGGGGGCCGTCAGAGAGAGGGGGCCGTCGGTGAGCGAGGGGGGGGCGACGGAGGGAGAGGTAGGGGGGTTCGTCGGAGGGAGGGGGGGCTGACGGAGGGAGAGGGGGGCCGTCGGAGAGAGAGGGGGGCCGTCGGTGAGCGAGGGGGGCCGTCGGAGAGAGAGGGGGGCCGACGGAGAGGGGGGCCATCGGAGGGAGGGGGGGGCCGTCAGAGAGAGAGGGGGGCCGACGGAGAGAGAGGGCGGCTGACGGAGAGAGAGGGGGGCTGACGGAGAGAGAGGGGGCCGTCAGAGAGAGGGGGGCCGTCAGAGACAGAGGGGGGCCGTCAGAGAGAGGGGGGCCGTCAGAGACAGAGGGGGGCCGTCAGAGACAGAGGGGGGCCGTCAGAGACAGAGGGGGGCCGTCAGAGACAGAGGGGGGCCGTCAGAGACAGAGGGGGGCTGTCAGAGACAGAGGGGGGCCATCGGAGAGAGAGGGGCCGTCAGAGAGGGGGGGGGCATCAGAGACAGAGGGGGGCCGTCAGAGAGAGGGGGGCCGTCAGAGAGAGGGGGGCCGTCAGAGAGAGGGGGGCCGTCAGAGACAGAGGGGGGCCGTCAGAGAGAGGGGGCCGTCAGAGAGAGGGGGGCCGTCAGAGAGAGGGGGGCCGTCAGAGAGAGGGGGGCCGTCAGAGAGAGGGGGGCCGTCAGAGGCAGAGGGGGGCCGTCAGAGACAGAGGGGGACTGTCAGAGACAGAGGGGGGCCGTCGGAGAGAGAGGGGCTGTCAGAGAGAGGGGGGCCGTCAGAGAGAGAGGGGCCGTCAGAGAGAGAGGGGGGCCGTTAGAGAGAGAGGGGGGGCCATCAGAGGGGCTGTCGGAGAGAGAGGGGGGCCATCGGTGAGCGTGGAGGGCCGTCAGAGAGAGGGGGCCGTCGGTGAGTGAGGGGGGGGCCGACGGAGGGAGAGAGAGGGGGGGTCGTCGGAGGGAGGGGGGGGGCCGACGGAGGATGGGGGGGCCGTCGGAGAGAGGGGGGGCCGTCGGTGAGCGAGGGGGCTGTCGGTGAACGAGGAGGGCCGACGGAGGGAGTGTGGGGCCGTCAGAGAGAGAGGGGGGCCGTCGGTGAGCGAGGGGGGCCGTCGGAGAGAGAGAGGGGGACCGTCGGTGAGCGAGGGGGGCCGTCGGAGAGAGAGAGGGGGGGCCGACGGAGAGAGGGGGGCCGTCGGAGAGAGGAGGGGGGCCGACGGAGAGAGGGGGGCCGTCGGAGAGAGGAGCCATCAGAGAGAGGGGGGGCCGTCGGAGAGAGAGGGGGGCCCGTCAGAGAGAGAGGGGGGCCGTCGGAGATAGAGGGGGGGGCCGACGGAGAGAGGGGGGGGCCATCGGAGAGAGAGGGGGGCCGTCGGAGAGAGAGGGGGGCCGACGGAGGGAGGAGGGGCCGACGGAGGGAGGAGGGGCCGTCAGAGAGAGACAGGGGCCGTCGGAGAGAGTGGGGGGCCGTCAGAGAGAGGGGGCCGTCGGTGAGCGAGGGGGGGGCGACGGAGGGAGAGGTAGGGGGGGTCGTCGGAGGGAGGGGGGGCTGACGGAGGGAGGGGGGGGCCGTCGGAGAGAGAGGGGGGCCGTCGGTGAGCGAGGGGGGCCGTCGGAGAGAGAGGGGGGGCGACGGAGAGGGGGGCCATCGGAGGGAGGGGGGGGCCGTCAGAGAGAGAGGGGGGCCGACGGAGAGAGAGGGCGGCTGACGGAGAGAGAGGGGGGCTGACGGAGAGAGAGGGGGGCTGTCGGAGAGAGAGGGAGGGTCATCGGAGGAAGGGGTTGTCGTCGGTGAGCGAGGGGGGCCACTGGAGAGCGAGTGGGGGGATAAGTGGGTGGGCGGGGGGGGTATGTTGCCACATGCGGCATCAGGTTGAAGATAGGACTGTGATATATTCATGTGATAGGAGCAGAATTAGGCCATTCAGCCCATTAGGTCTACTCCGCCATTCAATTGTGGCTGATCTATCTCTCCCTCCCAACCCATTCCCCTGCCTTCTCCTCATAACCCCTGACACCCATACGAATCAAGAATCTATCTATCTCCGCGTTAAAAAATATCCACTGACTTGGCCTCCACAACCTTCTGCGGCAAAGAATTCCACAGATTCACCGCCCTCTGACTAAAGAGATTCCTCCTCATCTCCTTCCTAAAGGAACGTCCTTTAATTCTGAGGCCACGGCCTCGAGTCCTTGACGCTCCACATCCCCTTTCACTATTTGGTACGTTTCAATGAGGTCCCACCTCCTTCTTCTAAACTCTATGCAGACAGCACCCGTAGTCAGGATGGAACCCGGGTCTCTGGCGCTGCGAGCGCTGTAAAGCAGAACCTCTACTGCTGCACCACCATGGCCGCCCCAGGTCTGCTGTATGATTTAACCGGATTGTATACAACTCAAAGTATTTCACACGTGACAATAACGTATCATTAAATTATTAACCACCTTTACCTCATCCGCGAACTTTGTCCCTCTGAAGGACACTGGATCTCTCGGAGATGCTGCCCGTCCTGTTTCATCAGCCGGGGTTGTCACCTAATACGTTCATAAATCAGAGGAGCAGAATTAGGCCATTTGGCCCATCGAGTCCATTCAATCACTGCTGATCTAACTTTCCCTCCCAACCCCGGCATGTTTTGGTGTGGGCAAGTTTGGCTGAGGCCCTGTTTCCATTCCGTCGGTGAACAAGGAGGGCCGCTGCATGTGGGCCAAATGCAGGCAGGTGGGACTAGTAAACTGAATGTAAGCAAGCAGGTACAGCAGGCAATGAAGAAAGCCAATGGCATGTTGGCCTTCAATAACAAGAGGAGTTGAGTACAGGAGCAAAGAGGTCCTTCTGCAGTTGTACAGGGGCCTGGTGAGACCACACCTGGAGCATTGGGTGTAGTTTTGGTCTCCAAATTTGAGGAAGGACATTCTTGCTGTTGAGGGAATGCAGCGTAGGTTTACCAGGTTAATTCCCGGGATGGCGGGGACTGTCATAGATGGCGGGACTGATTGTGGATGATTAGCCATGATCACAGTGAATGGCCAATCTGGCTCGAAGGGCCCAATGGCTTTTTCCTGCACCTATTGTCTATTGTCTATAGTGTATATGAGACATGTTGGCCGGTGTGGGCAAGTTGGGCTGAAGGGTGTGTTTCCGCCGTGTCAGATAGTGAGGGGGGTTGTCAGAAAGAAGGAAGGCCGTCGGTGAGTGAAGCAGGCCTTCGGTGAGCGTGGGGGCCGTCAGAGAGAGAGCGGGCCGTCAGAGAGAGGGGGGCCGTCAGAGAGAGAGGGGGGCCGTCAGAGAGAGAGGGGGGCCGTCAGAGAGAGAGGGGGGCCGTCAGAGAGAGAGGGGGGCCGTCAGAGAGAGAGGGGGGCCGTCAGAGAGAGAGGGGCCGTCAGAGAGAGAGGGGGGCCGTCAGAGAGAGGGGGGGCCGTCAGAGAGAGAGGGGGGCCGTCAGAGAGAGGGGGCCGTCAGAGAGAGAGGGGCCGTCAGAGAGAGAGGGGGGCCATCAGTGAGAGAGGGGGGCCTTCAGAGAGAGGGGGGCCGTCAGAGAGAGAGGGGGGCCATCAGAGCCAGAGGGGGGCCGTCAGAGAGAGGGGGGGCCGTCACAGAGAGTGGGGGGCCGTCAGAGAGAGGGGGGCCGTCAGAGAGAGGGGGGCCGTCAGAGAGAGGGGGGCCGTCAGAGAGAGAGGGGGGCCGTCAGTGAGAAATGGGGGCCATCATTGAGAGGGGGGCCGTCAGAGAGAGAGGGGCCGTCAGAGAGAGAGAGGGGGGCCGTCAGAGAGAGGGGGGCCGTCAGAGGGGCTGTCAGAGAGAGAGGGGGGGCCGTTGGTGAGCGTGGAGGGCTGTCAGAGAGAGGGGGCCGACCGAGGGAGAGGGGGGTCGTCGGAGGGAGTGGGGGGTCGTCGGAGGGAGTGAGGGGTCGTCGGAGGAAGGGGGGGTAGTCGGTGAGCGAGGGGGGCCGTCGGTGAGCGAGGGGGGCCACTGGAGAGCGAGTGGGGGGGATAAGTGGGTGGGCGGGGGGGGTATATTGCCACATGCGACATCAGGTTGAAGATAGGACTAGTAGTCATAAATTCATGTGATAGGAGCAGAATTAGGCCATTCAGCCCATTAGGTCTACTCCGCCATTCAATCGTGGCTGATCTATCTCTCCCTCCAACCCCATTCTCCTGCCTTTTCCTCATAACCCCTGACACCCATACGAATCAAGAATCTATCTATCTCCGCGTTACAAAATATCCACTGACTTGGCCTCCACAGCCTTCTGTGGCAAAGACTTCCACAGATTCACCGCCCTCTGACTAAAGAGATTCCTCCTCATCTCCTTCCTAAAGGAACGTCCTTTAATTCTGAGGCCATGGCCTCGAGTCCTTGACGCTCCACATCCCCTTTCACTATTCGGTACGTTTCAATGAGGTCCCACCTCCTTCTTCTAAACTCTATGCAGACAGCACCCGTAGTCAGGATGGAACCCGGGTCTCTGGTGCTGCGAGCGCTGTAAAGCAGAACCTCTACTGCTGCACCACCATGGCCGCCCCAGGTCTGCTGTATGATTTAACCGGATTGTATACAACTCAAAGTATTTCACACGTGACAATAACGTATCATTAAATTATTAACCACCTTTACCTCATCCGCGAACTTTGTCCCTCTGAAGGACACTGGATCTCTCGGAGATGCTGCCCGTCCTGTTTCATCAGCCGGGGTTGTCACCTAATACGTTCATAAATCAGAGGAGCAGAATTAGGCCATTTGGCCCATCGAGTCCATTCAATCACTGCTGATCTAACTTTCCCTCCCAACCCCGGCATGTTTCGGTGTGGGCAAGTTTGGCTGAGGCCCTGTTTCCATTCCGTCGGTGAACAAGGAGGGCCGCTGCATGTGGGCCAAATGCAGGCAGGTGGGACTAGTAAACTGAATGTAAGCAAGCAGGTACAGCAGGCAATGAAGAAAGCCAATGGCATGTTGGCCTTCAATAACAAGAGGAGTTGAGTACAGGAGCAAAGAGGCCCTTCTGCAGTTGTACAGGGGCCTGGTGAGACCACACCTGGAGCATTGTGTGTAGTTTTGGTCTCCAAATTTGAGGAAGGACATTCTTGCTGTTGAGGGAATGCAGCGTAGGTTCACCAGGTTAATTCCCGGATGGCGGGACTGTCATAGATGGCGGGACTGATTGTGGATGATTAGCCATGATCACAGTGAATGGCCAATCTGGCTCGAAAGGCCCAATGGCTTTTTCCTGCACCTATTGTCTATTGTCTATAGTGTATATGAGACATGTTGGCCGGTGTGGGCAAGTTGGGCTGAAGGTGTGTTTCCGCTGTGTCAGATAGTGAGGGGGGGTTGTCAGAAAGCAAGGAAGGCCGTCGGTGAGTGAAGCAGGCCTTCGGTGAGCGTGGGGGCCGTCAGAGAGAGAGCGGGCCGTCAGAGAGAGGGGGGCCGTCAGAGAGAGAGGGGGGCTGTCAGAGAGAGAGGGGGGCCGTCAGAGAGAGAGGGGGGCCGTCAGAGAGAGAGGGGGGCCGTCAGAGAGAGAGGGGGGCCGTCAGAGAGAGAGGGGGGCCGTCAGAGAGAGAGGGGGGCCGTCAGAGAGGGGGCGGGCGTCAGAGAGAGGGGAGCCGCCAGAGAGGGGGGGGGGGGGGGCGTCAGAGAGAGGGGGCCATCAGAGAGAGGGGGGCCGTCAGAGACAGAGGGGCCGTCAGAGACAGAGGGGGGGGCCGTCAGGGAGAGAGAGGGGGGCCGTCAGAGAGAGAGGGGGGGGGGTCGTCAGGGAGAGGGGGCCGTCAGAGAGAGGGGGGCCGTCAGAGACAGAGGGGCCGTCAGAGACAGAGGGGGGCCGTCAGAGAGAGAGAGGGGGGCCGTCAGAGAGAGAGGGGGGCCGTCAGAAAGAGGGGGGCCGTCAGGAGAGGGGGGCCGTCGGAGACAGAGGGTGCCGTCAGAGAGAGAGGGGGGCTGTCAGAGGGAGAGGGGGGCCGTCAGAGAGAGGGGGGCCGTCAGGGAGAGGGGGCCGTCAGAGAGAGGGGGGCCGTCAGAGAGAGGGGGGGCCATCAGATAGAGGGGGCCATCGGAGAGAGGGGGGCTGTCAGAGAGAGGGAGGCCGTCAGAGAGAGGGGGCCGTCGGAGAGAGGGGGGCTGTCAGAGAGAGGGGGGGCCGTCAGAGAGAGGGGGGCTCTCAGAGAGGGGGGGGGGCCGTCGGAGAGAGGGGGCCGTCAGAGAAGGGGGGGGCCGTCGGAGAGAGGGGGCCGTCAGAGAGAGGGGGCCGTCAGAGAGAGGGGGGCCGTCAGAGAGAGGGGGGGGCGTCAGAGAGAGGGGGCCGTCAGAGAGAGGGGGGCCGTCAGAGAGAGGGGGCCGTCGGAGAGAGAGGGGGGCCGTCAGAGACAGAGGGGGGGGCCGTCAGAGAGAGGGGGGAGCCGTCGGAGAGAGGGGGCCGTCAGAGAGAGGGGGGCCGTCAGAGAGAGAGGGGGGCCGTCAGAGACACAGGGGGGGGCGTCAGAGAGAGGGGGGCAGTCAGAGAGAGAGGGGGCCGTCAGAGACAGGGGGGGCCGTCAGAGAGAGGGGGGGCCGTCAGAGAGAGGGGGGCCGTCAGAGAGAGAGGGGGGCCATCAGAGGGGCTGTCGGAGAGAGAGGGGGGCCATCGGTGAGCGTGGAGGGCCGTCAGAGAGAGGGGGCCGTCGGTGAGTGAGGGGGGGCCGACGGAGGGAGAGAGAGGGGGGGTCGTCGGAGGGAGGGGGGGGGGGGGCGACGGAGGGATGGGGGGGCCATCAGAGACAGAGGGGGGCCGTCAGAGAGAGGGGGGGGCCGTCAGAGAGAGAGGGGGGGTCGTCAGAGGGGGGAGGCCATCAGAGACAGAGGGGGGCCGTCAGAGAGAGGGGGGCCGTCAGAGAGAGGGGGGCCGTCAGAGAGAAGGGGGCCGTCAGAGAGAGGGGGGGGCCGTCGGAGAGAGGGGGCCGTCAGAGAGAGAGGGGGGCCGTCAGAGACAGAGGGGGGGGGGGCGTCAGAGAGAGGGGGGCAGTCAGAGAGAGAGGGGCCGTCAGAGAGAGAGGGGGCCGTCAGAGACAGAGGGGGGGCCATCAGAGACAGAGGGGGGCCATCAGAGACAGAGGGGGGCCATCAGAGAGAGGGGGGGGCCGTCAGAGAGAGTGGGCCGTCAGAGAGAGGGGGCCGTCAGAGAGAGGGGGGGCCGTCAGAGAGAGGGGGGGGCCATCGGAGAGAGGGGGGGCAGTCAGAGAGAGAGGGGGCCGTCAGAGACAGAGGGGGGGCCATCAGAGACAGAGGGGGGCCATCAGAGAGAGGGGGGGGCCGTCAGAGAGAGTGGGCCGTCAGAGAGAGGGGGCCGTCAGAGAGAGGGGGGCCGTCAGAGAGAGGGGGGGGGCCGTCGGAGAGAGGGGGGGGCGTCAGAGAGAGAGGGGGCCGTCAGAGACAGAGGGGGGCCGTCAGAGAGAGGGGGCCGTCAGAGAGAGGGGGGCCGTCAGAGAGAGAGGGGGGCCGTCAGACACAGAGGGGGGCCGTCAGAGAGAGAGGGGCCGTCAGAGGGGGGGGGGGGCCATCAGAGACAGAGGGGGGCCGTCAGAGAGAGGGGGGGGCCGTCAGAGAGAGGGGGCCGTCAGAGAGAGGGGGGCCGTCAGAGAGAGGGGGGCCGTCAGAGAGAGAGGGGGGCCATCTGAGACAGAGGGGGGCCATCAGAGACAGAGGGGGGCCGTCAGAGAGAGGGGGGGGCCGTCGGAGAGAGGGGGCCGTCAGAGAGAGGGGGCCGTCAGAGAGAGAGGGGGGCCGTCAGAGACAGGGGGGGGGGCGTCAGAGAGAGGGGGGCAGTCAGAGAGAGAGGGGGCCGTCAGAGACAGAGGGGGGCCGTCAGAGAGAGGGGGGCCGTCAGAGAGAGGGGGGCCGTCAGAGACAGAGGGGGGCCGTCAGAGAGAGGGGGGCCGTCAGAGGCAGAGGGGGGCCGTCAGAGGCAGAGGGGGACTGTCAGAGAGAGAGGGGCCGTCAGAGAGAGGGGGGGGGCCATCAGAGACAGAGGGGGGCCGTCAGGGAGAGGGGGGGGGGCCGTCAGAGAGAGAGGGGGGTCGTCAGAGAGAGGGGGGGGGCCATCAGAGACAGAGGGGGGCCGTCAGAGAGAGGGGGGGGGCCGTCAGAGAGAGAGGGGGGTCGTCAGAGAGAGGGGGGGGCCATCAGAGACAGAGGGGGGCCGTCAGAGAGAGGGGGGGCCGTCAGAGAGAGGGGGGCCGTCAGAGAGAGGGGTGCCGTCAGAGAGAGGGGGGCCGTCAGAGACAGAGGGGGGCCGTCAGAGAGAGGGGGGCCGTCAGAGAGAGGGGGGGCCGTCAGAGACAGAGGGGGGCCGTCAGAGACAGAGGGGGGCCGTCAGAGACAGAGGGGGGCCGTCAGAGACAGAGGGGGGCCGTCAGAGACAGAAGGGGGCCGTCAGAGACAGAGGGGGGCTGTCAGAGACAGAGGGGGGCCGTCAGAGAGAGAGGGGCCGTCAGAGAGAGAGGGGGGCTGTTAGAGAGAGAGGGGGGCCATCAGAGGGGCTGTCGGAGAGAGAGGGGGGCCATCGGTGAGCGTGGAGGGCCGTCAGAGAGAGGGGGCCGTCGGTGAGTGAGGGGGGGGCCGACGGAGGGAGAGACAGGGGGGGTCGTCGGAGGGAGGGGGGGGCCGACGGAGGGATGGGGGGGCCGTCGGAGAGAGGGGGGGCCGACGGTGAACGAGGGGGGCTGTCGGTGAGCGAGGAGGGCCGACGGAGGGAGTGTGGGGCCGTCGGAGAGAGAGGGGGGCCATCGGTGAGCGAGGGGGGCCGTCGGAGAGAGAGAGGGGGGCCGTCGGTGAGCGAGGGGGGCCGACGGAGAGAGAGGGCGGCTGACGGAGAGAGAGGGGGGCTGACTGAGAGAGAGGGGGCCGTCAGAGAGAGGGGGGCCGTCAGAGACAGAGGGGGGCCGTCAGAGAGAGGAGGGCCGTCAGAGACAGAGGGGGGCCGTCAGAGACAGAGGGGGGCCGTCAGAGACAGAGGGGGGCCGTCAGACAGAGGGGGGCCGTCAGAGACAGAGGGGGGCCGTCAGAGAGAGGGGGGCCGTCAGAGACAGAGGGGGGCCGTCAGAGAGAGGGGGGCCGTCAGAGAGACAGGGGTCGTCGGAGAGAGTGGGGGGCCGTCAGAGAGAGGGGGCCGTCGGTGAGCGAGGGGGGGGCGACGGAGGGAGAGGTAGGGGGGTTCGTCGGAGGGAGGGGGGGCTGACGGACGGAGAGGGGGGCCGTCGGAGAGAGAGGGGGGCCGTCGGTGAGCGAGGGGGGCCGTCGGAGAGAGAGGGGGGCCGACGGAGAGGGGGGCCATCGGAGGGAGGGGGGGGGGCCGTCAGAGAGAGAGGGGGGCCGACGGAGAGAGAGGGCGGCTGACGGAGAGAGAGGGGGGCTGACGGAGAGAGAGGGGGCCGTCAGAGAGAGGGGGGCCGTCAGAGACAGAGGGGGGCCGTCAGAGAGAGGGGGGCCGTCAGAGACAGAGGGGGGCCGTCAGAGACAGAGGGGGGCCGTCAGAGACAGAGGGGGGCCGTCAGAGACAGAGGGGGGCTGTCAGAGACAGAGGGGGGCCATCGGAGAGAGAGGGGCCGTCAGAGAGGGGGGGGGGGCATCAGAGACAGAGGGGGGCCGTCAGAGAGAGGGGGGCTGTCAGAGAGAGGGGGGCCGTCAGAGACAGAGGGGGGCCGTCAGAGAGAGGGGGGCCGTCAGAGAGAGGGGGGCCGTCAGAGAGAGGGGGGCCGTCAGAGAGAGGGGGGCCGTCAGAGACAGAGGGGGGCCGTCAGAGAGAGGGGGGCCGTCAGAGGCAGAGGGGGGCCGTCAGAGACAGAGGGGGACTGTCAGAGACAGAGGGGGGCCGTCGGAGAGAGAGGGGCTGTCAGAGAGAGGGGGGCCGTCAGAGAGAGAGGGGCCGTCAGAGAGAGAGGGGGGCCGTTAGAGAGAGAGGTGGGCCATCAGAGGGGCTGTCGGAGAGAGAGGGGGGCCATCGGTGAGCGTGGAGGGCCGTCAGAGAGAGGGGGCCGTCGGTGAGTGAGGGGGGGGGCCGACGGAGGGAGAGAGATGGGGGGTCGTCGGAGGGAGGGGGGGGGCCGACGGAGGGATGGGGGGGCCGTCGGAGAGAGGGGGGGCCGTCGGTGAGCGAGGGGGGCTGTCGGTGAGCGAGGAGGGCCGACGGAGGGAGTGTGGGGCCGTCAGAGAGAGAGGGGGGCCGTCGGTGAGCGAGGGGGGCCGTCGGAGAGAGAGAGGGGGGCCGTCGGTGAGCGAGGGGGGCCGTCAGAGAGATAGAGGGGGGCCGACGGAGAGAGGGGGGCCGTCGGAGAGAGGGGCCATCAGAGAGAGGGGGGCCGTCGGAGAGAGAGGGGGGCCGTCAGAGAGAGATGGGGGCCGTCGGAGATAGAGGGGGGGGCCGACGGAGAGAGGGGGGGCCATCGGAGAGAGAGGGGGGCCGTCGGAGAGAGAGGGGGGCCGACGGAGGGAGGAGGGGCCGACGGAGGGAGGAGGGGCCGTCGGAGAGAGACAGGGGCCGTCGGAGAGAGTGGGGGGCCGTCAGAGAGAGGGGGCCGTCGGTGAGCGAGGGGGGGGCGACGGAGGGAGAGGTAGGGGGGGTCGTCGGAGGGAGGGGGGGCTGACGGAGGGAGAGGGGGGCCGTCGGAGAGAGAGGGGGGCCGTCGGTGTGCGAGGGGGGCCGTCGGAGAGAGAGGGGGGCCGACGGAGAGGGGGGCCATCGGAGGGAGGGGGGGGCCGTCAGAGAGAGAGGGGGGCCGACGGAGAGAGAGGGCGGCTGACGGAGAGAGAGGGGGGCTGACGGAGAGAGAGGGGGGCTGTCGGAGAGAGAGGGAGGGTCATCGGAGGAAGGGGTGTCGTCGGTGAGCGAGGGGGGCCACTGGAGAGCGAGTGGGGGGATAAGTGGGTGGGCGGGGGGGGTATGTTGCCACATGCGGCATCAGGTTGAAGATAGGACTGTGATATATTCATGTGATAGGAGCAGAATTAGGCCATTCAGCCCATTAGGTCTACTCCGCCATTCAATCGTGGCTGACCTATCTCTCCCTCCCAACCCCATTCTCCTGCCTTCTCCTCATAACCCCTGACACCCATACAAATCAAGAATCTATCTATCTCCGCGTTAAAAAATATCCACTGACTTGGCCTCCACAACCTTCTGCGGCAAAGAATTCCACAGATTCACCGCCCTCTGACTAAAGAGATTCCTCCTCATCTCCTTCCTAAAGGAACGTCCTTTAATTCTGAGGCCACGGCCTCGAGTCCTTGACGCTCCACATCCCCTTTCACTATTCGGTACGTTTCAATGAGGTCCCACCTCCTTCTTCTAAACTCTATGCAGACAGCACCCGTAGTCAGGATGGAACCCGGGTCTGTGGTGCTGCGAGCGCTGTAAAGCAGAACCTCTACTGCTGCACCACCATGGCCGCCCCAGGTCTGCTGTATGATTTAACCGGATCGTATATAACTCACACGTATTTCACACGTGACAATAACGTATCATTAAATTATTAACCACCTTTACCTCATCCGCGAACTTTGTCCCTCTGAAGGACACTGGATCTCTCGGAGATGCTGCCCGTCCTGTTTCATCAGCCGGGGTTGTCACCTAATACGTTCATAAATCAGAGGAGCAGAATTAGGCCATTTGGCCCATCGAGTCCATTCAATCACTGCTGATCTAACTTTCCCTCCCAACCCCGACATGTTTCGGTGTGGGCAAGTTTGGCTGAGGCCCTGTTTCCATTCCGTCGGTGAACAAGGAGGGCCGCTGCATGTGGGCCAAATGCAGGCAGGTGGGACTAGTAAACTGAATGTAAGCAAGCAGGTACAGCAGGCAATGAAGAAAGCCAATGGCATGTTGTCCTTCAATAACAAGAGGAGTTGAGTACAGGAGCAAAGAGGTCCTTCTGCAGTTGTACAGGGGCCTGGTGAGACCACACCTGGAGCATTGGGTGCAGTTTTGGTCCCCAGATTTGAGGAAGGACATTCTTGCTGTTGAGGGAATGCAGCGTAGGTTCACCAGGTTAATCCCCGGGATGGCGGGACTGTCATATGTTGAAAGAATGGAGCGGCTGGGCTTGTATACACTGGAATTTAGAAAAGAGAGAGGGGATCTTATTGAAACAAATAAGATTAATAAGCGATTGGATGCATTAGATGCAGGAAACATGTTCCCAATGTTGGGGAAGTGCAGAACCAGGGACTACAGTTTAAGAATAAGGGGTAGGCCATTTAGAATGGAACTTTTTCACTTTTTCAGAGAGGGGGGGGGCCGTCAGAGAGAGAGGGGGGCCGTAAGAGAGAGGGGGGCCGTCAGAGAGAGGGAGGCCGTCAGAGTGAGAGGGGGGCCGTCAGAGAGAGAGGGGGGCCGTCAGAGAGAGAGGGGGGCCGTCAGAGTGAGGGGGGGGCCGTCAGAGAGAGGGGGGGCTGTCAGAGAGAGGGGGGCCGTCAGAGAGAAAGGGGGGCCGTCAGAGAGAGGGGGGCCATCAGAGAGAGAGGGGGGCCGTCAGAGAGAGAGGGGGGCCGTCAGAGAGAGGGGGGCCGTCAGAGAGAGAGGGGGGGGCCGTCAGAGAGAGGGGGGCCGTCAGACAGAGGGGGGGCCGTCAGAGAGAGGGGGGCCGTCAGAGAGAGAGGGGGGGCCGTCAGAGACAGAGGGGGGCCGTCAGAGACAGAGGGGGGCCGTCAGAGACAGAGGGGGGCCGTCAGAGAGAGGGGGGCCGTCAGAGAGAGGGGGGGGGCCGTCAGAGAGAGGGGGGTCGTCAGAGAGAGGGGGGCCGTCAGAGAGAGAGGGGGGCCGTCAGAGACAGAGGGGGGCCGTCAGAGAGAGGGGGGGCCGTCAGAGAGAGGGGGGGCCGTCAGAGAGAGGGGGGCCGTCGGAGGGAGGGGGGGGCCGTCAGAGAGAGGGGGGGCCGTCAGAGAGAGGGGGGCCGTCAGAGAGAGAGGGGGGGCCGTCAGAGAGAGAGGGGGGCCGTCAGAGAGAGAGGGGGGCCGTCAGAGACAGAGGGGGGCCGTCAGAGACAGAGGGGGGCCGTCAGAGACAGAGGGGGGCCGTCAGAGACAGAGGGGGGCCGTCAGAGACAGAGGGGCCGTCAGAGAGAGGGGGGCCGTCAGAGAGAGGGGGGCCGTCAGAGACAGAGGGGTGCCGTCAGAGACAGAGGGGGGCCGCCAGAGACAGAGGGGGGCCGTCAGAGACAGAGGGGGGCCATCAGAGAGGGGGGGGCCGTCAGAGAGAGATGGGGTTCGTCAGAGACAGAGGTGGGTCGTCAGAGACAGAGGGGGGGCCATCAGAGAGAGAGGGGGGCTGTCAGAGAGAGAGGGGGGCCGTCAGAGAGGGGGGCCGTCAGAGACAGAGGGGGGCCATCAGAGAGAGGGGGGCCGTCAGAGAGAGGGGGGCCGTCAGAGAGAGGGGGGCCGTCAGAGAGAGAGGGGGGCCGTCAGACAGAGAGGGGGGGCCGTCAGAGAGAGGGGGGCCGTCAGAGAGAGGGGGGCCGTCAGAGAGAGAGGGGGGCCGTCAGAGAGAGAGGGGGGCCGTCAGACAGAGAGGGGGGCCGTCAGAGAGAGGGGGGCCGTCAGAGAGAGGGGGGCCGTCAGAGAGAAAGGGGGGCCGTCAGAGAGAGAGGGGGGCCGTCAGAGAGAGGGGGGCCGTCAGAGAGAGATGGGGTTCGTCAGAGACAGAGGGGGGCCGTCAGAGACAGAGGGGGGCCGTCAGAGACAGAGGGGGGCCATCAGAGAGGGGGGGGGCCGTCAGAGAGAGATGGGGTTCGTCAGAGACAGAGGGGGGTCGTCAGAGACAGAGGGGGGCCATCAGAGAGAGGGGGGGGCTGTCAGAGAGAGAGGGGGGCCATCAGGGGGGGGGGCCGTCAGAGAGAGATGGGGTTCGTCAGAGACAGAGGGGGGTCGTCAGAGACAGAGGGGGGCCATCAGAGAGAGGGGGGGGCTGTCAGAGAGAGAGGGGGGCCATCAGGGGGGGGGGCCGTCAGAGAGAGATGGGGTTCGTCAGAGACAGAGGGGGGTCGTCAGAGACAGAGGGGGGCCATCAGAGAGAGAGGGGGGCTGTCAGAGAGAGAGGGGGGCCGTCAGAGAGAGAGGGGGGCCGTCAGAGACAGAGGGGGGCCATCAGAGAGAGGGGGGTCGTCAGAGAGAGGGGGGCCGTCAGAGAGAGGGGGGCCGTCAGAGAGAGATGGGGTTCGTCAGAGACAGAGGGGGGTCGTCAGAGACAGAGGGGGGCCATCAGAGACAGAGGGGGGGCGTCAGAGAGAGGGGGGCCATTGGAGAGAGAGGGGGGCCGTCAGAGACAGAGGGGGGCCAATCAGAGACAGAAGGGGGCCGTCAGAGAGAGAGGGGCCGTTGGAAAGAGAGGGGGGCCGTCGGTGAGTGAAGGGGGCCGTCGGTGAGAGAGGGGGGCCGTCGGTGAGCGAGGGGGGCCATCGGTGAGAGAGGGTGGGCCGTCGGTGAGAGAGGGGGGCCGTCGGTGAGCGAGGGGGGCCATCGGTGAGAGAGGGTGGGCCGTCGGTGAGAGAGGGGGGCCGTCGGTGAGAGAGGGGGGCCGTCGGTGAGAGAGGGGGGCCGTCGGTGAGAGAGGGGGGGCCGTCGGTGAGAGAGGGGGGCCGTCGGTGAGCGAGGGGGGCCGTTGGAGAGAGAGGGGAGCCGTTGGAGAGCCGCCGAGAACAATGTGGGAACTAGTGGGGGGGAGGGGCCACTGAGAACTAAGGGGGGGGGACCCTGCGGGTGGTGAGGGTCTAGAACAAAGGGGGACCCGGCGTGGGGGGGGAGGGGGGTGGTAAGGAGTGGTGAGGTTAGGGTGAGGACTGTTCGGTGAGCTTTTGTAACTGTCGGTACCAAAACGTGGTGACACCTGTGAACCGGGTTGGATACAAAACAAAGCATCTCACTGCACCAAGGAGCACGTGACAACAACCTTTCATTCAATCATTGAGCTCCTTTACCTCATCCGCAAACTTTGTCTCTCTGAAGGCCACTGGTTCTCTTGGAGATGCTGCCCGTCCTGCTGCATCTGTCGGGATTGTCTCCTGATAAATTCATAAGTCACAGGGGCGGAGTTAAGCCAATTTGCCCATCGAGTCTATCTTTCCCTTTCAACCCCGACGTGTTGGTCGGTGTGGGCAAGACGGGCCGAAGGGCCTGTTACCACATCGTCGGAGAATGAAGAGGGCGGTGGGAGAGCGAGGTGGGCCGCCAAGGACGAAGGGGGTCCCGGCGGGGAGGGTTGGGCGGAGTATGGAGGCGCGGGCTACCGCCACGTGCGTGGGCAGGCAGGACCGTTCGGTGAACCTTTGTAACTTTGCAGGTGCCAAAACGTGGCCACATTTGTGTACCGCCCAGGTCTGCTGTGTGACTTTGACCGTATCGCATACAAAAGAAAGCATTTTGATAAGGTTCACTACTTAATAAACAGACAACTCACAAGAACGTGAGGTAAACCAACTCAGGCTTTACTGATCATCTGCCGGCGGAAGTGACGGGGATACACCAGTCAAGTAAGCAACACCGAGACTTGACTTCCCCCCTAGTATAGATGGGTCATGCTGATCGGTGTGGACAAGTTAGGCCTGTTTCCACACCACCGGAGACTGGTGAGGGCCGTCGGAGAGGGAGAAGGGCTGCACTTCACTGCACCTCGGTACACGTGACAATAACATCAATAAATCATTGGGAGACGAAAATGCTGGAGAAACTCAACGGGTGAGGCAGCATCTATGGAGCGAAGGAAATAGGCAACGTTTCGGATTGAAACCCTTCTTCATTGCCTCCTTTACCTCATCCTCGAACTTTGTCTCTCTGAAGGCCACTGGTTCTCACGGAGATGCTGCCCGTCCTGTTGCATCCGTCGGGGTTGTCTCCTGATGAATTCATAAGTCACAGGAGCCCATCGAGTCTCCTCCGCCATTCAATCGGAGAGCCGCCGGAGAACAAGGAGGGCCGTCGGATACGGGCCAAATACGGGCAGCCGGGGCTAGTGTAGATGGGACATGTTGGCCTGTGTGGGCAAGTTGGGCCGAAGGGCCTGTATCCAAGCCGTTGGTGAGTGAGGAAGGGGCCGTCGGAGAACGAGGTCAATCGCGGCCAATCGATCTTTCCCTCTGCAACCCCGACATGTTGGGCGGCGTGGGCAAGTTGGGCCGAAGGGCTTGTTTCCACGCCATCAGAGGGTGAGGGGGGAGGGGAGCGTTGGAGAGCGTGGAGGGGCCGCCGAGAACGAATGGGGAGTTGGTGGGGGGGGGGGGGGGGGAGTATGGAGGGGCAGGGGGCTGCCGACATGTGCAGCGGCAGGCAGAAGATAGGACTGTTCAGTGAGCTTTCGTAACATAGGTGAGGTCTGCTGCATGATTTGACCGGGTTGTACACACAAAAAAAGCATCTCCCTGTACCCAGGTCCACGGACAATAAAGTATCAATGAATCATTGACCTCCTTTACCTCATCCGCAAACTTTGTTGTTCTGAAGGACACTGGTTCTCTCGGAGATGTTGCCCAACCTGTCGCATCTCCTGGGGTTGGCACCTGATAAATGCATAAGTCATTGGAGCAGAATTAGGCCATTTGGCCCATCGAGTATACTCTGCCATTCAAACACGACTGATCTCTACTTCCCTCCTAGCCCCATTCTCCTGCCTTCTCCCCATAACCCCTGACACCCGTACCAATCAAGCATCTGTCAATCTCCGCTTTAAGAATACCCATTGAAATGGCCTCCACCCCCATCTGTAGAGATGAATTCCACAGATTCACCACAGTGGGTGAGATTTAAAGAGATTCCTCATCTCCTTTCCGAACTCCATCATCAAGTTCGCTGACGACACCACTGTTGTGGGACGTATCACTGATGGGGATGAGTCCGAGTATAGAAGAGAGATCGAGCAACTGTCCATATGGTGCCAGCACAACAACCTGGCCCTCAACACCAGCAAAACCAGGGAACTGATGTGGACTTTGGAAGGAGTAGGATGGGGACCCACAGTCCCGTTTATATCAACGGGTCGATGGTTGAAAGGGTCAAGAGCTTCAAATTCCTGGGCGTGCACATCTGTGAAGATCTTTCCTGGTCCGAGAACACAGATGCAATTATTAAGAAAGCTCATCAGCGCCTCTACTTCCTGACAAGATTACGGAGAGTTGGTCTGTCAAGGAGGACTCTCTCTACAGGTGTACAGTAGAGAGCTTGCTGACTGGTTGCATCGTGGCTTGGTTCGGCAACTTGAGCGCCCTGGAGAGGAAAAGACTACGAAAAGTAGTAAACACTGCCCAGTCCATCATCGGCTCTGACCTTCCTTCCATCGAGGGGATTTATCGCAGTCGCTGCCTCAAAAAGGCTGGCAGCATCATCAAGGACCCACACCACCCTGGCCACACACTCAGAGTACACAATGAGTACAAGCCGAGTCTATCCAATCTTTCCTCATATGAAAGTCCTGACATCCCAGGAATCAGTCTGGTGAATCTTCTCTGTACCCCCTCTATGGCAAGGATGTCTTTCCTCAGATTTGGAGACCAAAACTGTACGCAATACTCCAGGTGTGGCCTCACCAAAACCCTGTACAACTGCAGTAGAACCTCCCTGCTCCTATACTCAAATCCTTTCGCTATGAATGCTAACATACCATTTGCTTTCTTCACTGCCTGCTGCACCTGCATGCCTACTTTCAATGACTGGTGTACCATGACACTCAGGTCTCGTTGCATCTCCCCCTTTCCTAATCTGCCACCATTTAGATAATAGTCTACCCTCATGTTTTTGCCACCAAAGTGGATAACCTCACATTTATCCACATTATACTGCATCTGCCATGCATCTGCCCATTCACTCAGCCTATCCAAATCACCCTGCAGCCTCCAAGCATCCTCCTCACACCTATACCCCCCAGCTTGGTATCATCTGCAAATTTGGAGATGTTGCATTGAATTCCCTCGTCCAAATCATTAATATATATTGTAAATAGCTGGGGTCCCAGCACTGAGCCTTGCGGCACCCCACTAGTCACTGCCTGCCATTCTGAAAAGGACCCGTTTACTCCTACCCTTTGCCTCCTGTCTGCTAGCCAGTTCTCTATCCACATCAATACTGAACCCCCAATACCGTGTGCTTTAAGTTTGTATGCTAATCTCTTATGCGGGACCTTGTCGAAAGCCTTCTGAAAGTCTAGATATAACACATCCACTGGTTCTCCCTTATCCACTCTACTAGTTACATCCTCGAAAAATTCTATCAGATTTGTCAGACATGATTTACCTTTCGTAAATCCATGCTGACTTTGTCCAATGTTTTCACCACTTTCCAAATGCGCTGCTATCCCATCTTTAATAACTGACTCTAGCAGTTTCCCCACTACCGATGTTAGACTAACTGGTCTGTAATTCCCCGCTTTCTCTCTCCCTCCTTTTTTAAAAAGTGGGGTTACATTAGCTACCCTCCAATCCTCAGGAACTACTCCAGAATCTAAGGAATTTTGAAAAATTATCACTAAATTCAGGGGGTATGGAGAGAAGGCAGGTATGGGATACTGAGTTGGATGATCAGCCATGATCATATTGAATGGCGGTGCAGGCTCGAAGGGCCGAATGGCCTACTCCTGCACCTAATTTCTATGTTTCTATCTATCTTTCCCTTGCATGTTGGCCCATAAGTTGGGCTGAAGGGCCTGTCTCCACACCATCGGTGAATGTGAATGAGGAGGGCAGTCGGAGAGCTGGCGAGAACGGGGGGGGGGGGGGGGTGGTGAGGGGGGCAAGTGCCCCGTATGTGGGCAGGAAGAAGATAGGACTGTTCAGAGAGCATTGTCGGCGGTATAATGTGGTGACACATGTACCACCTAGGTGAGGTCTGTGGTCTGATTCTACCGGGCTGTGTCCAAATCAAAGCATTTCACTGTACCTAGGTAAACGGGGCGATAAAAGTATCATTGAATCATTGACCTCCTTTACTTCAGCCGCGAGCTTGGTCTCTGAAGGACGCTGGTTCTCTCGGAGATGCTATGAGAATGCAGGGTGACTTAGACAAGTTGGGTAAGTGGGCAGAGGCTTGGCTGATGCAGTTTAATGCGGATAAATGTGAGGTTATCCACTTTGGTGGCAAAAACAGGAAGGCAGATTATTATCTAAATGGTGTCAAGTTGGGAAAAGGGGAAGTACAACGGGATCTGGGGGTCCTTGTACATCCGTCTATGAAATTAGCATGCAGGTACAGCAGGCAGTGAAGAAAGCGAATGGCATGTTGGCCTTAATAACAAGAGGAGTTGAGTACAGGAGCAAAGAGATCCTTCTGCAGTTGTACAGGGCCCTAGTGAGACCACACCTGGAGTATTGCGTACAGTTTTGGTCTCCTAATTTGAGGAAGGACATTCTTGCTTTTGGGGGAGTGCAGCGAAGGTTTACAAGGTTAATTCCCGGGATGGCGGGACTGTCAATAGCTGCAAGAATGGAGCGGCTGGGCTTGTATAAACTGGAGTTTAGAAGGATGAGAGGGGATCTTATTGAAACATATAAGATTATTAAGGGTTTGGACACGTTAGAGGCAGGAAACATGTTCCCGATGTTGGGGGAGTCCAGAACCAGAACCAGGGGCCACAGTTCAAGAATAAGGGGTAAGCCATTTAGAACAGAGACGAGGAAACACTTCTTCACACAGAGTTGTGAGTCTGTGGAATTCTCAGCCTCAGAGGGCGGTGGAGGCCGGTTCTCTAGATACTTTCAAGAGAGAGCTAGATAGGGCTCTTAAAAATAGCGGAGTAAGGGATTTGGGGAGAAGGCAGGAACGGGGTACTGATTAGGGATGATCAGCCATGATCACATTGAATGGCGGTGCTGGCTCGATGGCCAAATAGCCTACTCCTGCACCTATTATCTATTACCTCTGGCAGACGCCTCCCGGTAGGCCGCGGAGGAGCCGAGGTCGGAACCTCATGGGCTGGAGCCCGTGGCCGATGGAGTCGATGGAGCCTGGGTCTACGGTGGGGGCCACAGAGGTGTCCGGACAAGACCCGGTGGCGATAGTGGAGAGGTCTATGTCGGCGCCGACCGACGGACGACGACCGGCACGCGGAAGTGAGGAAGGGCTCTGCCGTGGGAAGGAACAAAGGAGGGCCCGGCGTGGGGGGACCGCCGTGAGGAAGGGGGAGGGGGGAGACAACAAAGGGGGACCTGGCGTGGATACCTTGTAACTTTGCAAACGCCATTGACGTGGCCACTATTCGCATACCTTGGGTGTGCAAGCAAAGAAGTTCACTATGACTTGCGATCAGCCATGATCCCAGTGAATGGCGGTGCTGGCTCGAAGGGCCAAATGGCCTACTCCTGCACCTATTGTCTATTGTCACATGTGACAATAAAGTCATTCTTTCACTCATCTCTTGGGGTCAATGGCTCTGCTACGGGTGCCTTCTCTCTCTGGGGGGCCACTAGCTCCGACAGGGACATCGCCTCTCCCCAGGGGTCGTTACCTGTTCTATGGGCGAGGTCTCTCCGGAAGGAGTCATCTCCACCGGGGTCTTTCCCCCCGCCGGCGTGGATTCTCCCGTGACTGGCGCATCGCTCAGAGACGGCTGCAGCGAGAAGGTCGCCGCCTTCACGGGCCTCTCCTCAGGCGGGATCGTCTCCTCTTGGGATGAATCTTTACTGGGAGATAGCTGCCCGTTTTGGGACTTCTCCTCGCTCAGGGACAATTCCTCTCCCTGGTCCAATGGAGGGTCGTGTGGTCCAGGGGATGATGACATTCTTCTACCTGCTGCTCTGGAAAAGAGGTGAGATATTTCAGTAAAGCTTCTCGTTGGACACGGTGTTACACCCCCAACTCTCTATGATGTCCAGAACAAACTTGGATAACTACATGGATAATAGAGGCAAAATGCTGGAGTAACTCTGCGGGTCCAGCAGCATCTCTGGGGAATAGGAATAGGTGACACTTTGGGTCTCGACCAACTCCGTTATATCAAGAGGAGTTGAGTATAGGAGCAAAGAGGTCCTTCTGCAGTTGTACAGAGCCCTAGTGAGACCACACCTGGAGTATTGTGTGCAGTTTTGGTCCCCTAATTTGAGGAAGGACATTCTTGCTATTGAGGGAGTGCAGCGTAGGTTCACCAGGTTAATTCCCGGGATGGCGGGACTGTCATTTGCTGAGAGAATGGAGCGGCTGGGCTTGCATACTCTGTAGTTTAGAAGGATGAGAGGGCATCTTATTGAAACATATAAGATTATTAAGGGTTTGGATAAGCTAGAGGCAGGAAACATGTTCTCGATGTTGGGAGCAGTCCAGAACCAGGGGCCGCAGTTTAAGAACAAGGAGTAAGCCATTTAGAACGGAGATGAGGAAACACTTTTTCGCACAGAGAGTAGTGAGTCTATGGAATTCTCTGCCTCAGAGGGTGGTGGAGGCCGGTTCTCTGGATGCTTTCAACAGAGAGCTAGATAGGGCTCTTGAAGATAGCAGAGTCAGGGGGATATGGGGAGAAGGCAGGAACGGGTTACTGATTGTGGATGAGCAGCCATGATCACATTGAATGGCGGTGCTGGCTTGATGGGCCGAATGGCCTACTCCTGCACTTATTGTCTATTGTCTATAATATCCAAACTTCTATACTCTATAGGTCTGAAGAAAGGTCCAGGTCCAAAAAGTCAATAGACAATAGACAATAGACAATAGGTGTTGGAGTAGGCCATTTGGTCCTTCGAGCCAGCACTGCCATTCGATACATAATATAATAAATAAATAAAAAGATGTCCAATTAATTTTTTAAAGACAATATACTGCAAAAAAACACAAAGGGCGGCACAGTGGCACTGTAGTAGAGCTACTGCCTCACAGCGCCAGAGACCTGGGTTCGATCCTGACAATGGGTGCTGACAACAGACAATAGGTGCAGGAGTAGGCCATTCGGACCGTCGAGCCAGCATTTGTGATCATAGCTGATCACTCACCTACAGTCTATTGTCTCGACCCGAAAAGTCACCTATTTCTAGTCTCCAGAAATGCCGTCTGACCCGCTGAGTTACTCCAGCTTTTTGTGTGTATCTTTAATATAAACCAGAATCTGCCGTTCCTTCCTACACACAGGTATATGGATAGCTTAGTTTAGTTTAATTTAGTTTAGTTTAGCTTGGTTTAATTTATTGGCACATGAACAGTGCTAACCAGTCAGCAGAAACATAGAAACATAGAAATTAGGTGCAGGAATAGGCCATTCGGCCCTTCGAGCCTGCATCGCCATTCAATATGATCATGGCTGATCATCCAACTCAGTATCCCGTACCTGCCTTCTCTCCATACCCTCTGATCCCCTTAGCCACAAGGGCCACATCTAACTCCCTCTTAAATATAGCCAATGAACTGGCCTCAACTACCCTCTGTGGCAGAGAGTTCCAGAGACCCACCACTCTCTGTGTGAAAAAAGTCCTTCTCATCTTGGTCCTAAAGAATTTCCCCCTTATCCTTAAGCTGTGACCCCTTGTCCTGGACCTCCCCAACATCGGGAACAATCTTCCTGCATCTAGCCTGTCCAACCCCTTAAGAATTTTGTAAGTTTCAATAAGATCCCCTCTCAATCTCCTAAATTCTAGAGAGTATAAACCGAGTCTATCCAGTCTTTCTTCATAAGACAGTCCTGACATCCCAGGAATCAATCTGGTGAACCTTCTCTGCACTGCCTCTATGGCAATAATGTCCTTCCTCAGATTTGGAGACCAGAACTGTACGCAATACTCCAGGTGTGGTCTCACCAAGACCCTATACAACCGAAGTAGAACCTCCCTGCTCCTATACTCAAATCCTTTTGCTATGAAAGTTAACATACCATTCGCTTTCTTCACTGCCTGCTGCATCTGCATGCCTACTTTCAATGACTGGTGTACCATGACACCCAGGTCGCGCTGCATCTCCCCTTTTCCTAATCGGCCACCATTTAGATAATAGTCTGCTTTCCTGTTTTTGCCACCAAAGTGGATAACCTCACATTTATCCATATTATTCTGCATCTGCCAAACATTTGCCCACTCACCCAGCCTATCCAAGTCACCTTGCAGTCTCCTAGCGTCCTCCTCACAGCTAACACTGCCCCCCAACTTAGTGTCATCCGCAAACTTGGAGATATTGCCTTCAATTCCCTCATCCAGATCATTAATGTATATTGTAAATAGCTGGGGTCCCAGCACTGAGCCTTGCGGAACCCCACTAGTCACTGCCTGCCATTGTGAAAAGGACCCGTTTACTCCTACTTTTTGCTTCCTGTTTGCCAGCCAGTTCTCTATCCACATCAATACTGAACCCCCAATGCTGTTTGCTTTAAGAAAATGCCATAAGAAAGACTATGCATGATTACAATTGAGCCACCCACAGTGTACAGATACATGATAAAGGGAATAATGTTTAGTGCAAGATAAAGTCCAAGTAAAGATAGTCCAGTGAGATAGATGGGAGGTCAGGACCGCTCTCTAGCTGGTGAGAGGACGGTTCAGTTGCCTGATAACAGCCGGGAAGAAACTGCCGCTGAATCTGGAGCTGTGCGTTTGTTTTCACACTTCTGTACCTCTTACCCGATGGGAGAGGGGAGAATAGGGAGTGACCAGGGGTGAGACCAGGGGTCCTTGATGATGCTGCTGGCCTTGCCGAGGCAGCGTGAGGTGTAGATGGAGTCCATGGAAGGGAGGTTGGTTTGTGTGATGGTCTGGGCTGTGTCCACAATGGATAGGATAGGATCAGAGAGATATGGGCCTAATGTGGGCATCTTGGTCGACTCGGGTGAGTGCTGCATGACTCTGTGACTCCATACCGGAAACAGCAGCAGGCCCTTCAGCCCTTTGTTCCCATTATACCCTTCAGTAAGATCATAGTTAATCAATGATATGTTCCCTTTCCTCCACTAATCCTATCTCCCTTAATTGGGTGTCAGAGGTTATGGGGAGAAGGTAGGAGTATGGGGTTAGGAGGTAGAGATAGATGGGCCATGATTGAATGGCGGAGCACGCTTGATGGGCCGAATGGCCTAATTCTACTCCTATCACTTATGATCATGATTCCATTAATGTCTAACAATTTATCATAGAAAATAGAATATAGAAAAGTGCACACATGAACGGGCCCTCCTTCACATCGATCTGCCAGGCCGACCCCTGCAACTCTGACCCTATGCTGTCGCCAGGACAACCGGCCTTTATGACCAAGTTGCCACTCTAAATTCTAAAAAAATCTTTGAACCCCAAGGGGACAAGATGGTGCTGGAAACATGGCGACTCTTGTAAAATCTACCGATCTTACACTCTGTACTAAAGCATGACCGTGCCTTAAGTATGATTAAGTGCCAGAATCACTTAAGGGTGATGTATTTACATTTCTGATCTTCTGCTACATTATAAACCATCCAGACCTCTGCGGTGGTCTGGGACAGGTCTGCTTTCTGTCCCCAGAGTCAGAGCTAAACGTGGAGAGGCAGCGTTTAGTTTTTATGCACCAAACTTCCTGAAAAATGCCAGGTCCGCTCCAACTCTCAGTTCTTTTAAATCGGGGCTGAAGACCTTTCTGTTTGACACTGCTTCTAATTACTTTTAATTTTAATTAAATTAAATAATTATTCATTTCTAACACTGGTCTGTCGTTTTTATTCTTGTATTTTATACTTGTCTTATTCTATTTTGGCTTGTTTTTATTTTCTATTCTTTTTAATTATTGTCTTTAATTGCTTTTGATTGCTTTTTGATGCTTTGTGTAAAGCACTTTGAATTGCCTTGTTGCTGAAATGTGCTCTGCATATAAACCTGCTAGCTTGCTTGCTATTGAAAGATTTTCACTAAACTGCCACGGGGAATCTGGCGGCCTTCCGTCAATGCTGGTCGCCGCGGTGAAGGGGGTCAAGAGCATTGCAGATACAGAAGCCACTATTGTATTATAATTATTGCAACGTATAAACATAGAAACATATAAAATTATAAAAGGACTGGACAAGTTAGATGCAGGAAAAACGTTCCCAATGTTGGGCGAGTCCAGAACCAGGGGCCACAGTCTTAGAATAAAGGGGAGGCCATTTAAGACTGAGGTGAGAAAAAACTTTTTCACCCAGAGAGTTGTGAATTTGTGAAATTCCCTGCCACAGAGGGCAGTGGAGGCCAAATCACTGGATGGATTTAAGAGAGAGTTAGATAGAGCTCTAGGGGCTAGTGGAATCAAGGGATATGGGGAGAAGGCAGGCACGGGTTATTGATTGGGGACGATCAGCCATGATCGCAATGAATGGCGGTGCTGACTCGAAGGGCCGAATGGCCTCCTCCTGCACCTATGTTTCCATGAGTCTACGTTAAGTCCAGGAGGTCAGATATGGGGCTCTATGTTTGGGCCAGATATATTGTCAATGCAGAGTGGCTGGGTGCAAGGCCAAGTGTGCTTCCAGAGTCAAGGTCTGGAATAGTACTAGGTGTGCAGTCAAAGCTGGGACAATGGGAGCGTTCAGCACTGGCAGGTAAGCAGCTATGGTCCTGGGCCTCCTCCACGGTCAGAGTGAGCAACACCGCAAGTTGGAGGAACAACACCTCATAATCCGCTTGGGGAGTCTGCATCCTCTGGGCTTAAAGGGCCGAATGGCCTCCTGCACCTAATTTCTATGTTTCTATGTTTCTATGTTTAAACATTGAATTTTCTCAATTCTGTTAACCCTGGCTGTCTCCTCCCCTTCCCACCTCTCCCTCAACCCTCGGGCCCTGGCATTCCTGCTCTCTCTATCTCTCCCCCACCCGTCACACTAGCTTCTCATTTTCACACCACAAGCAGCTTACAATGGCCTGTTTCCTTTATCATCGATACTTATTTGCATATCTTTCATTCATTGTTCTTTATCTCTCCACATCACCGTCTATATCTCTCGTTTCCCTGATCCCTGAACAGTCTGAAGAAGGGTCTCGACCCGAAACGTCGCCTATCTCCTTCGCTCCTTAGATGCTGCTGCACCCGCTGAGTTTCTCCAGCTTTTTGTGTACCCATGATCAAGGTAAAATTGGGGACGATCAGCCATGATCGCAATGAATGGTGGTGCTGGCTCGAAAGGCCGAATGGCCTCCTGCACCTATTTTCGAATTTTCTATGTAACGTGACATTAGAACAGTTTTGTACCTTCTGGTACATTGTAATATGCAATTATTGAATAAAGTCATTGGAAGGAAAAAAAAAGTCTAAGGATCCTGCACCAACCAAGTAAGGACTCCATCCCCTATTCCCAATTCCTCCGTCTACGCCGCATCTGCTCCCAGGATGACGTGTTCCACACCAGGTCATCGCAAATGTCCTCGTTCTTCAGAGAACGGGGTTTCCCCTCCCCCACTATAGATGAGGCTCGCACCAGGGTCTCCTCTATACCCCGCAACACTGCCCTCTCTCCCCATTCCCCCACTCACAACAAGGGCCGAGTCCCCCTGGTCCTCACCTTTCACCCCACCAGCCAGCGCATACAACAGATAGTCCTCCGCCAGTTTTGTCACCTCCAACGTGACCCCTCCACTCGCCACATCTTCCCATCTCCCCCCCTGTCTGCCTTCCGCAAAGACCGCTCCCTCAGCAACTCCCTCGTCAATTCTTCCCTTCCCTCCCGCTCCACTCCTTCCCCGGGCACTTTCCCTTGCAACCGCAAGAGATGCTACACTTGTCCCTTCACCTCCCCCATCCACTCCTTTCAGGGACCCAAGCAGTCATTCCAAGTCCGACAGAGGTTCACCTGCACTTCCTCCAACCTCATCTACTGCATCCGTTGCTCCAGATGCCAGCTGATCTACATCGGTGAGACCAAGCGGAGGCTGGGCGATCGTTTCGCCGAACACCTCCGCTCGGTCCGCAATAACCAACCCGACCTCCCGGTGGCTCAGCACTTCAACTCCCCCTCCCACTGCGTATCCGACCTCTCGGTCCTGGGCCTCCTCCACGGCCAGAGTGATCAACACCGCAAGTTGGAGGAACAGCACCTCATATTCCGCTTGGGGAGTCTGCATCCTCTGGGCTTAAACATTGAATTTTCTCAATTCTGTTAACCCAGACTGCCTCCCCCCCACCTGTCCCTCAGCCCTCTGGCCCTGACATTCCTTCTCCATCTCCCCCCCCCACCCCCCCCCAGTCGCACTAGCTTCTCATTTTCACACCACAAACAGCTTACAATGGCCTGCTTCCTTTATCACCAATACTTTTTTGCATATCTTTCACTCATTGTTCCTTATCTCCCCACATCACTGTCTATATCTCTCGTTTCCCTGATCCCTGACCAGTCTGAAGAAGGGTCTCGACCCGAAACGTCGCCTATCTCCTTCGCTCCTTAGATGCTGCTGCACCCGCTGAGTTTCTCCAGCTTTTTGTGTCACCCTTGATTCTCCAGCATCTGCAGTTCCTTCTTTAACAAGTAAGCAAGGTGGTGTAGGAAGGCACTGCAGATGCTGGTTTACACCAGAGATAGACACAGAGAGAGTGCAGGAGTTACTCAGCGGGTCAGGCAGCATCTGTGGAGGAGGAATGGGTGATGTTTCGGGTCCAGACCCTTCTCCAACCAATGGTTGTCTGTTACTGCCTCACCGCGGCGCTCCCTCACCGCCTCAGGTCCAACCTTCACCCCCCAACGCTCCCTCACTCAAAGGGGCGCTCCCTCACCCGTCCGCGGCGCTCCCTCACTCACTCACCCGTCCGCGGCGCTCCCTCCCTCACTCACTGCCCGCGGCGCTCCCTCACTCACTCACCCCGCGGCGCTCCCTCACTCACTCACTGGTGGCGCTCCCTCACTCACTCACTCACCCCGCGGCGCTCCCTCACTCACTCACCCACCCCGCGGCGCTCCCTCACTCACTCACCTACCCCGCGGCGCTCCCTCACTCACTCACCCCGCGGCGCTCCCTCACTCACTCACTGGTGGCGCTCCCTCACTCACTCACTCACCCCGCGGCGCTCCCTCACTCACTCACCTACCCCGCGGCGCTCCCTCACTCACTCACCCGTCCGCGGCGCTCCCTCACTCACTCACCCCGCGGCGCTCCCTCACTCACTCACTGGTGGCGCTCCCTCACTCACTCACCCCGCGGCGCTCCCTCACTCACTCACCCCGCGGCGCTCCCTCACTCACTCACTCACTGGTGGCGCTCCCTCACTCACCCGTCCGCGGCGCTCCCTCCCTCACTCACTCACTGGTGGCGCTCCCTCACTCACCCACCCCGCGGCGCTCCCTCACTCACTCACCCGTCCGCGGCGCTCCCTCACTCACTCACCCACCCCGCGGCGCTCCCTCACTCACTCACTCACTGGTGGCGCTCCCTCACTCACCCACCCCGCGGCGCTCCCTCACTCACTCACTCACCCCGCGGCGCTCCCTCCCTCCCTCACCCCGCGGCGCTCCCTCCCTCACTCACCCCGCGGAGCTCCCTCACTCACCCACCCCGCGGCGCTCCCTCCCTCACTCACTCACCCCGCGGCGCTCCCTCCCTCACTCACCCCGCGGCGCTCCCTCACTCACCCACCCCGCGGCGCTCCCTCACTCACTCACCCCGCGGCGCTCCCTCCCTCACTCACCCCGCGGCGCTCCCTCACTCACTCACCCCGCGGCGCTCCCTCACTCACCCACCCCGCGGCGCTCCCTCACTCACTCACCCCGCGGCGCTCCCTCACTCCCTCACCCCGCGGCGCTCCCTCACTCACTCACTCACCCCGCGGCGCTCCCTCACTCACCCATCCCGCGGCGCTCCCTCCCTCACTCACCCCGCGGCGCTCCCTCACTCACTCACCCACCCCGCGGCGCTCCCTCACTCCCTCACCCCGCGGCGCTCCCTCACTCACTCACCCACCCCGCGGCGCTCCCTCACTCACTCACACACCCCGCGGCGCTCCCTCACTCCCTCACCCCGCGGCGCTCCCTCACTCACTCCCTCACCCACCCCGCGGCGCTCCCTCACTCACTCACCCCGCGGCGCTCCCTCACTCCCTCACCCCGCGGCGCTCCCTCACTCACTCACTCACCCCGCGGCGCTCCCTCACTCACCCATCCCGCGGCGCTCCCTCCCTCACTCACCCCGCGGCGCTCCCTCACTCACTCACCCACCCCGCGGCGCTCCCTCACTCACTCACCCCGCGGCGCTCCCTCACTCACTCACCCACCCCGCGGCGCTCCCTCACTCACTCACCCACCCCGCGGCGCTCCCTCACTCACTCACCCACCCCGCGGCGCTCCCTCACTCCCTCACCCCGCGGCGCTCCCTCACTCACTCACCCACCCCGCGGCGCTCCCTCACTCACTCACCCCGCGGCGCTCCCTCACTCACTCCCTCACCCACCCCGCGGCGCTCCCTCACTCACTCACCCCGCGGCGCTCCCTCACTCCCTCACCCCGCGGCGCTCCCTCACTCACTCACTCACCCCGCGGCGCTCCCTCACTCCCTCACCCCGCGGCGCTCCCTCACTCACTCACCCACCCCGCGGCGCTCCCTCACTCACTCACACACCCCGCGGCGCTCCCTCACTCCCTCACCCCGCGGCGCTCCCTCACTCACTCCCTCACCCACCCCGCGGCGCTCCCTCACTCACTCACCCCGCGGCGCTCCCTCCCTCCCTCACCCACCCCGCGGCGCTCCCTCACTCACTCACCCCGCGGCGCTCCCTCACTCACTCACCCCGCGGCGCTCCCTCACTCACCCACCCCGCGGCGCTCCCTCACTCACCCACCCCGCGGCGCTCCCTCCCTCACTCACCCACCCAGCGGCGCTCCCTCACTCACTCACCCCGCGGCGCTCCCTCCCTCACTCACTCACCCCGCGGCGCTCCCTCACTCACTCACCCCGCGGCGCTCCCTCACTCACTCACCCCGCGGCGCTCCCTCACTCACTCACCCCGCGGCGCTCCCTCACTCACTCACCCCGCAAGATGGCGGCGCCCAGGATCCCGTCGCCAAGGCAACCCCCGGTCGCCAGAGCTGCCGTCTCCACGGCAACGGGCCTTCCCTTCCCTCAACCGTCCACACTGCCACCCACACTGACACCCACACTGCCACCCACACTGTCACCCACACTGTCACCCACACTGACACCCACACTGCCACTGCCACCCACACTGACACCCACACTGCCACCCACACTGACACCCACACTGTCACCCACACTGCCACTGCCACCCACACTGTCACCCACACTGACACCCACACTGTCACCCACACTGCCACCCACACTGACACCCACACTGACACCCACACTGTCACCCACACTGCCACTGCCACCCACACTGACACCCACACTGCCACCCACACTGCCACCCACACTGCCACCCACACTGCCACCCACGCTGCCACCCACACTGCCACCCACACTGCCACTGCCACCCACACTGCCACCCACACTGCCACCCACACTGCCACCCACACTGACACCCACATTGCCACTGCCACCCACACTGCCACCCACACTGCCACTGCCACCCACACTGCCACCCACACTGACACCCGCACTGCCACCCACACTGCCACCCACACTGCCACTGCCACCCACACTGCCATCCACACTACCACTGCCACCCACACTGCCACTGCCACCCACACTGCCACCCACACTGCCACTGCCACCCACACTGCCACTGCCACCCACACTGCCACCCACACTGCCACCCACACTGACACTGCCACCCACACTGCCACTGCCACCCACACTGCCACCCACACTGCCACTGCCACCCACACTGCCACCCACACTGCCACCCACACTGCCACCCACACTGTCACCCACACTGCCACCACACTGCCACCCACACTGCCACCCACACTGCCACCCACACAGACACCCACACTGCCACTGACACCCACACTGCCACCCACACTGCCACCCACACTGCCACCCACACTGACACTGACACCCACACTGTCACCCACACTGCCACCCACACTGCCACCCACACTGCCACCCACACTGCCACCCACACGGCCACCCACACTGTCACCCACACTGTCACCCACACTGTCACCCACACTGCCACCCACACTGCCACCCACACTGTCACCCACACTGCCACCCACACTGCCACCCACACTGCCACTGACACCCACACTGCCACCCACACTGCCACCCACACTGACACCCACACTGCCACCCACACTGACACCCACACTGCCACTGTCACCCACACTGTCACCCACACTGCCACCCACACTGTCACCCACACTGTCACCCACACTGCCACCCACACTGTCACCCACACTGCCACCCACACTGCCACTGCCACCCACACTGCCACTGCCACCCACACTGTCACCCACACTGTCACCCACACTGTCACCCACACTGCCACCCACACTGTCACCCACACTGTCACCCACACTGCCACCCACACTGTCACCCACACTGCCACCCACACTGCCACCCACACTGCCACTGCCACCCACACTGCCACCCACACTGCCACCCACACTGCCACTGCCACCCACACTGTCACCCACACTGCCACCCACACTGCCACCCACACTGCCACCCACACTGACACCCACACTGCCACCCACACTGCCACTGCCACCCACACTGCCACCCACACTGTCACCCACACTGTCACCCACACTGCCACCCACACTGCCACTGCCACCCACACTGACACCCACACTGCCACCCACACTGTCACCCACACTGCCACCCACACTGCCACCCACACTGCCACTGCCACCCACACTGTCACCCACACTGCCACCCACACTGCCACCCACACTGCCACCCACACTGACACCCACACTGCCACCCACACTGCCACTGCCACCCACACTGCCACCCACACTGCCACCCACACTGCCACCCACACTGACACCCACACTGCCACCCACACTGCCACTGCCACCCACACTGCCACCCACACTGCCACCCACACTGCCACCCACACTGACACCCACACTGCCACCCACACTGTCACCCACACTGCCACCCACACTGCCACTGCCACCCACACTGACACCCACACTGCCACCCACACTGTCACCCACACTGCCACCCACACTGCCACCCACACTGCCACTGCCACCCACACTGTCACCCACACTGCCACCCACACTGCCACCCACACTGCCACCCACACTGACACCCACACTGCCACCCACACTGCCACTGCCACCCACACTGCCACCCACACTGCCACCCACACTGCCACCCACACTGCCACCCACACTGCCACCCACACTGCCACCCACACTGCCACTGCCACCCACACTGTCACCCACACTGCCACCCACACTGCCACCCACACTGCCACCCACACTGACACCCACACTGCCACCCACACTGCCACTGCCACCCACACTGCCACCCACACTGCCACCCACACTGACACCCACACTGCCACCCACACTGTCACACACACTGCCACCCACACTGCCACCCACACTGCCACCCACACTGCCACCCACACTGCCACTGCCACCCACACTGTCACCCACACTGCCACCCACACTGCCACCCACACTGACACCCACACTGCCACCCACACTGCCACCCACACTGCCACTGCCACCCACACTGCCACCCACACTGCCACCCACACTGACACCCACACTGCCACCCACACTGTCACCCACACTGCCACCCACACTGCCACCCACACTGACACCCACACTGCCACCCACACTGCCACTGCCACCCACACTGCCACCCACACTGCCACCCACACTGCCACTGCCACCCACACTGTCACCCACACTGCCACCCACACTGCCACCCACACTGCCACCCACACTGACACCCACACTGCCACCCACACTGCCACTGCCACCCACACTGCCACCCACACTGTCACCCACACTGCCACCCACACTGCCACTGCCACCCACACTGACACCCACACTGCCACCCACACTGTCACCCACACTGCCACCCACACTGCCACCCACACTGCCACTGCCACCCACACTGTCACCCACACTGCAACCCACACTGCCACCCACACTGCCACCCACACTGACACCCACACTGCCACCCACACTGCCACTGCCACCCACACTGCCACCCACACTGCCACCCACACTGCCACCCACACTGACACCCACACTGCCACCCACACTGTCACCCACACTGCCACCCACACTGCCACCCACACTGACACCCACACTGCCACCCACACTGCCACTGCCACCCACACTGACACCCACACTGCCACCCACACTGTCACCCACACTGACACCCACACTGCCACCCACACTGCCACCCACACTGCCACCCACACTGACACCCACACTGCCACCCACACTGTCACCCACACTGCCACCCACACTGCCACTGCCACCCACACTGACACCCACACTGCCACCCACACTGTCACCCACACTGACACCCACACTGCCACCCACACTGCCACTGCCACCCACACTGCCACCCACACTGCCACCCACACTGCCACTGCCGCCCACACTGCCGCCCACACTGCCACCCACACTGACACCCACACTGCCACCCACACTGTCACCCACACTGACACCCACACTGCCACCCACACTGCCACTGCCACCCACACTGCCACCCACACTGCCACCCACACTGCCACTGCCACCCACACTGCCACCCACACTGCCACCCACACTGCCACCCACACTGTCACTGCCACCCACACTGCCACTGCCACCCACACTGCCACTGCCACCCACACTGACACCCACACTGTCACCCACACTGCCACTGCCACCCACACTGCCACCCACACTGCCACTGCCACCCACACTGCCACCCACACTGCCACTGCCACCCACACGGACACCCACACTGTCACCCACACTGCCACTGCCGCCCACACTGCCGCCCACACTGCCACCCACACTGCCACTGCCACCCACACTGACACCCACACTGCCACCCACACTGTCACCCACACTGACACCCACACTGACACCCACACTGCCACCCACACTGCCACCCACACTGACACCCACACTGCCACCCACACTGTCACCCACACTGCCACCCACACTGCCACTGCCACCCACACTGACACCCACACTGCCACCCACACTGTCACCCACACTGACACCCACACTGCCACCCACACTGCCACTGCCACCCACACTGCCACCCACACTGCCACCCACACTGCCACTGCCGCCCACACTGCCGCCCACACTGCCACCCACACTGACACCCACACTGCCACCCACACTGCCACCCACACTGCCACCCACACTGTCACCCACACTGACACCCACACTGCCACCCACACTGCCACTGCCACCCACACTGCCACCCACACTGCCACCCACACTGCCACTGCCACCCACACTGCCACCCACACTGCCACCCACACTGCCACCCACACTGTCACTGCCACCCACACTGCCACTGCCACCCACACTGCCACTGCCACCCACACTGACACCCACACTGTCACCCACACTGCCACTGCCACCCACACTGCCACCCACACTGCCACTGCCACCCACACTGCCACCCACACTGCCACTGCCACCCACACGGACACCCACACTGTCACCCACACTGCCACTGCCGCCCACACTGCCGCCCACACTGCCACCCACACTGACACCCACACTGCCACCCTCACTGCCACCCACACTGTCACCCACACTGCCACTGCCGCCCACACTGCCGCCCACACTGCCACCCACACTGCCACTGCCACAAACACTGCCACCCACACTGCCACTGCCACCCACACTGTCACTGCCACCCACACTGCCACTGCCACCCACACTGCCACCCACACTGCCACTGCCACCCACACTGCCACCCACACTGACACTGCCACAAACACTGCCACCCACACTGCCACTGCCACCCACACTGCCACTGCCACCCACACTGCCACTGCCACCCACACTGCCACCCACACTGCCACCCACACTGCCACCCACACTGCCACCCACACTGCCACCCACACTGACACCCACACTGCCACTGACACCCACACTGCCACTGCCACCCACACTGCCACCCACACTGTCACTGCCACCCACACTGTCACTGCCACCCACACTGCCACCCACACTGCCACTGCCACCCACACTGCCACCCACACTGTCACTGCCACCCACACTGCCACCCACACTGCCACCCACACTGTCACTGCCACCCACACTGTCACTGCCACCCACACTGCCACCCACACTGCCACTGCCACCCACACTGCCACCCACACTGCCACCCACACTGTCACTGCCACCCACACTGTCACTGCCACCCACACTGCCACCCACACTGCCACTGCCACCCACACTGCCACCCACACTGCCACTGCCACCCACACTGCCACCCACACTGTCACTGCCACCCACACTGCCACCCACACTGCCACCCACACTGCCACCCACACTGTCACTGCCACCCACACTGTCACTGCCACCCACACTGTCACCCACACTGCCACCCACACTGTCACCCACACTGTCACCCACACTGTCACCCACACTGTCACCCACACTGCCACCCACACTGCCACCCACACTGCCACTGTCACCCACACTGTCACCCACACTGCCACCCACACTGCCACTGTCACCCACACTGTCACCCACACTGCCACCCACACTGTCACCCACACTGCCACCCACACTGTCACCCACACTGCCACCCACACTGCCACCCACACTGCCACCCACACTGTCACCTACACTGTCACCCACACTGCCACCCACACTGTCACCCACACTGCCACCCACACTGTCACCCACACTGCCACCCACACTGCCACCCACACTGTCACCCACACTGTCACCCACACTGCCACCCACACTGCCACTGCCACCCACACTGCCACCCACACTGCCACTGCCACCCACACTGTCACCCACACTGTCACCCACACTGCCACCCACACTGTCACCCACACTGTCACCCACACTGCCACCCACACTGTCACCCACACTGCCACCCACACTGCCACCCACACTGCCACTGCCACCCACACTGCCACCCACACTGCCACCCACACTGCCACTGCCACCCACACTGTCACCCACACTGCCACCCACACTGCCACCCACACTGCCACCCACACTGCCACCCACACTGTCACCCACACTGCCACCCACACTGCCACCCACACTGCCACTGCCACCCACACTGCCACCCACACTGTCACCCACACTGCCACCCACACTGCCACTGACACCCACACTGCCACCCACACTGTCACCCACACTGCCACCCACACTGCCACCCACACTGCCACCCACACTGCCACCCACACTGCCACCCACACTGCCACTGCCACCCACACTGCCACCCACACTGCCACCCGCACTGACACCCACACTGCCACCCACACAGCCACTGCCACCCACACTGCCACCCACACTGTCACTGCCACCCACACTGCCACCCACACTGCCACCCACACTGCCACCCACACTGCCACCCACACTGCCACTGCCGCCCACACTGCCACCCACACTGCCACCCACACTGTCACTGCCACCCACACTGCCACCCACACTGCCACCCACACTGCCACCCACACTGCCACCCACACTGACACCCACACTGCCACCCACACTGCCACCCACACTGACACCCACACTGCCACTGCCACCCACACTGACACCCACACTGCCACCCACACTGTCACCCACACTGCCACCCACACTGCCACTGCCACCCACACTGACACCCACACTGCCACCCACACTGTCACCCACACTGCCACCCACACTGCCACCCACACTGACACCCACACTGCCACCCACACTGCCACTGCCACCCACACTGACACCCACACTGCCACCCACACTGTCACCCACACTGACACCCACACTGCCACCCACACTGTCACCCACACTGCCACTGCCGCCCACACTGCCACCCACACTGTCACCCACACTGCCACTGCCACCCACACTGCCACTGCCACCCACACTGCCACCCACACTGACACTGCCACAAACACTGCCACTGCCACCCACACTGCCACTGCCACCCACACTGCCACTGCCACCCACACTGCCACTGCCACCCACACTGCCACCCACACTGCCACCCACACTGCCACCCACACTGCCACCCACACTGCCACCCACACTGACACCCACACTGACACCCACACTGTCACCCACACTGCCACCCACACTGACACCCACACTGCCACCCACACTGCCACCCACACTGTCACCCACACTGTCACCCACACTGCCACTGCCACCCACACTGCCACCCACACTGCCACCCACACTGTCACTGCCACCCACACTGCCACCCACACTGTCACTGCCACCCACACTGCCACCCACACTGCCACTGCCACCCACACTGCCACCCACACTGCCACCTACACTGTCACCCACACTGCCACCCACACTGCCACTGCCACCCACACTGCCACCCACACTGCCACCCACACTGCCACTGCCACCCACACTGCCACCCACACTGCCACCCACACTGCCACCCACACTGTCACCCACACTGCCACCCACACTGCCACCCACACTGCCACCCACACTGCCACCCACACTGTCACCCACACTGCCACCCACACTGCCACCCACACTGCCACCCACACTGCCACCCACACTGCCACCCACACTGCCACTGCCACCCACACTGCCACCCACACTGTCACTGCCACCCACACTGCCACCCACACTGCCACCCACACTGCCACCCACACTGCCACCCACACTGCCACCCACACTGCCACTGCCACCCACACTGCCACCCACACTGCCACTGCCACCCACACTGCCACCCACACTGCCACCCACACTGCCACCCACACTGCCACCCACACTGCCACCCACACTGCCACCCACACTGCCACCCACACTGCCGCCCACACTGCCACCCACACTGCCACCCACACTGTCACTGCCACCCACACTGCCACCCACACTGCCACCCACACTGCCACCCACACTGCCACCCACACTGCCACCCACACTGACACCCACACTGCCACTGCCACCCACACTGACACCCACACTGCCACCCACACTGTCACCCACACTGCCACCCACACTGCCACTGCCACCCACACTGACACCCACACTGCCACCCACACTGTCACCCACACTGCCACCCACACTGCCACCCACACTGACACCCACACTGACACCCACACTGCCACTGCCACCCACACTGACACCCACACTGCCACCCACACTGTCACCCACACTGACACCCACACTGCCACCCACACTGTCACCCACACTGCCACCCACACTGACACCCACACTGCCACCCACACTGCCACTGCCGCCCACACTGCCACCCACACTGTCACCCACACTGCCACTGCCACCCACACTGCCACTGCCACCCACACTGCCACCCACACTGACACTGCCACAAACACTGCCACTGCCACCCACACTGCCACTGCCACCCACACTGCCACTGCCACCCACACTGCCACTGCCACCCACACTGCCACCCACACTGCCACCCACACTGCCACCCACACTGCCACCCACACTGCCACCCACACTGCCACCCACACTGCCACCCACACTGCCACCCACACTGTCACCCACACTGCCACCCACACTGACACCCACACTGCCACCCACACTGCCACCCACACTGTCACCCACACTGTCACCCACACTGCCACTGCCACCCACACTGTCACCCACACTGTCACCCACACTGCCACTGCCACCCACACTGCCACCCACACTGCCACCCACACTGTCACTGCCACCCACACTGCCACCCACACTGTCACTGCCACCCACACTGCCACCCACACTGCCACTGCCACCCACACTGCCACCCACACTGCCACCTACACTGTCACCCACACTGCCACCCACACTGCCACTGCCACCCACACTGCCACCCACACTGCCACCCACACTGCCACTGCCACCCACACTGCCACCCACACTGCCACCCACACTGCCACCCACACTGTCACCCACACTGCCACCCACACTGCCACCCACACTGCCACCCACACTGCCACCCACACTGTCACCCACACTGCCACCCACACTGCCACCCACACTGCCACCCACACTGCCACCCACACTGCCACCCACACTGCCACTGCCACCCACACTGCCACCCACACTGTCACTGCCACCCACACTGCCACCCACACTGCCACCCACACTGCCACCCACACTGCCACCCACACTGCCACCCACACTGCCACTGCCACCCACACTGCCACCCACACTGCCACTGCCACCCACACTGCCACCCACACTGCCACCCACACTGCCACCCACACTGCCACCCACACTGCCACAGCCACCCACACTGCCACCCACACTGCCACCCACACTGCCACTTCCGCCCACACTGCCACCCACACTGCCACTTCCGCCCACACTGCCACCCACACTGCCACCCACACTGCCACACTGACACCCACACTGCCACCCACACTGCCACTGCCACCCACACTGCCACCCACACTGCCACTGCCACCCACACTGCCACTGCCACCCACACTGCCACTGCCACCCACACTGCCACCCACACTGCCACTGCCACCCACACTGCCACCCACACTGTCACTGCCACCCACACTGCCACCCACACTGCCACCCACACTGCCACCCACACTGCCACCCACACTGCCACCCACACTGCCACTGCCACCCACACTGCCACCCACACTGCCACTGCCACCCACACTGCCACCCACACTGCCACCCACACTGCCACCCACACTGCCACCCACACTGCCACCCACACTGCCACCCACACTGACACCCACACTGCCACCCACACTGCCACTTCCGCCCACACTGCCACCCACACTGCCACTTCCGCCCACACTGCCACCCACACTGCCACCCACACTGCCACACTGACACCCACACTGCCACCCACACTGCCACTGCCACCCACACTGCCACCCACACTGCCACTGCCACCCACACTGCCACTGCCACCCACACTGCCACTGCCACCCACACTGCCACTGCCACCCACACTGCCACCCACACTGCCACTGCCACCCACACTGCCACTCACACTGCCACCCACACTGCCACCCACACTGCCACACTGACACTGCCGCCCACACTGCCACTGCCACCCTCACTGCCACCCACACTGCCACCCACACTGCCACCCACACTGCCACCCACACTGACACCCACACTGCCACCCACACTGCCACCCACACTGCCACCCACACTGACACCCACACTGCCACCCACACTGTCACCCACACTGCCACCCACACTGCCACTGCCACCCACACTGACACCCACACTGCCACCCACACTGTCACCCACACTGCCACCCACACTGCCACCCACACTGACACCCACACTGCCACCCACACTGCCACCCACACTGCCACTGCCACCCACACTGACACCCACACTGACACCCACACTGTCACCCACACTGACACCCACACTGCCACCCACACTGTCACCCACACTGCCACCCACACTGACACCCACACTGCCACCCACACTGCCACTGCCGCCCACACTGCCACCCACACTGTCACCCACACTGCCACTGCCACCCACACTGCCACTGCCACCCACACTGCCACCCACACTGACACTGCCACAAACACTGCCACTGCCACCCACACTGCCACTGCCACCCACACTGCCACTGCCACCCACACTGCCACTGCCACCCACACTGCCACCCACACTGCCACCCACACTGCCACCCACACTGCCACCCACACTGCCACCCACACTGCCACCCACACTGCCACCCACACTGACACCCACACTGTCACCCACACTGCCACCCACACTGCCACCCACACTGCCACTGCCACCCACACTGTCACCCACACTGCCACCCACACTGCCACCCACACTGCCACCCACACTGCCACCCACACTGCCACCCACACTGCCACCCACACTGCCACCCACACTGTCACCCACACTGTCACCCACACTGCCACTGCCACCCACACTGTCACCCACACTGTCACCCACACTGCCACTGCCACCCACACTGCCACCCACACTGCCACCCACACTGTCACTGCCACCCACACTGCCACCCACACTGCCACTGCCACCCACACTGCCACCCACACTGCCACCTACACTGTCACCCACACTGCCACCCACACTGCCACTGCCACCCACACTGCCACCCACACTGCCACCCACACTGCCACTGCCACCCACACTGCCACCCACACTGCCACCCACACTGCCACCCACACTGTCACCCACACTGCCACCCACACTGCCACCCACACTGCCACCCACACTGCCACCCACACTGTCACCCACACTGCCACCCACACTGCCACCCACACTGCCACCCACACTGCCACCCACACTGCCACTGCCACCCACACTGCCACCCACACTGTCACTGCCACCCACACTGCCACCCACACTGCCACCCACACTGCCACCCACACTGCCACCCACACTGCCACCCACACTGCCACTGCCACCCACACTGCCACCCACACTGCCACTGCCACCCACACTGCCACCCACACTGCCACCCACACTGCCACCCACACTGCCACCCACACTGCCACCCACACTGCCACAGCCACCCACACTGCCACCCACACTGCCACCCACACTGCCACTTCCGCCCACACTGCCACCCACACTGCCACTTCCGCCCACACTGCCACCCACACTGCCACCCACACTGCCACACTGACACCCACACTGCCACCCACACTGCCACTGCCACCCACACTGCCACCCACACTGCCACTGCCACCCACACTGCCACTGCCACCCACACTGCCACTGCCACCCACACTGCCACTGCCACCCACACTGCCACCCACACTGCCACTGCCACCCACACTGCCACTCACACTGCCACCCACACTGCCACCCACACTGCCACCCACACTGCCACCCACACTGCCGCCCACACTGCCACCCACACTGCCACCCACACTGTCACTGCCACCCACACTGCCACCCACACTGCCACCCACACTGCCACCCACACTGCCACCCACACTGCCACCCACACTGACACCCACACTGCCACTGTCACCCACACTGCCACCCACACTGCCACCCACACTGACACCCACACTGCCACCCACACTGCCACTGCCACCCACACTGACACCCACACTGCCACCCACACTGTCACCCACACTGACACCCACACTGCCACCCACACTGTCACCCACACTGCCACCCACACTGACACCCACACTGCCACCCACACTGCCACTGCCGCCCACACTGCCACCCACACTGTCACCCACACTGCCACTGCCACCCACACTGCCACTGCCACCCACACTGCCACCCACACTGACACTGCCACAAACACTGCCACTGCCACCCACACTGCCACTGCCACCCACACTGCCACTGCCACCCACACTGCCACTGCCACCCACACTGCCACCCACACTGCCACCCACACTGCCACCCACACTGCCACCCACACTGCCACCCACACTGCCACCCACACTGCCACCCACACTGACACCCACACTGTCACCCACACTGCCACCCACACTGACACCCACACTGCCACCCACACTGCCACCCACACTGTCACCCACACTGTCACCCACACTGCCACTGCCACCCACACTGTCACCCACACTGTCACCCACACTGCCACTGCCACCCACACTGCCACCCACACTGCCACCCACACTGTCACTGCCACCCACACTGCCACCCACACTGTCACTGCCACCCACACTGCCACCCACACTGCCACTGCCACCCACACTGCCACCCACACTGCCACCTACACTGTCACCCACACTGCCACCCACACTGCCACTGCCACCCACACTGCCACCCACACTGCCACCCACACTGCCACTGCCACCCACACTGCCACCCACACTGCCACCCACACTGCCACCCACACTGTCACCCACACTGCCACCCACACTGCCACCCACACTGCCACCCACACTGCCACCCACACTGTCACCCACACTGCCACCCACACTGCCACCCACACTGCCACCCACACTGCCACCCACACTGCCACCCACACTGCCACTGCCACCCACACTGCCACCCACACTGTCACTGCCACCCACACTGCCACCCACACTGCCACCCACACTGCCACCCACACTGCCACCCACACTGCCACCCACACTGCCACTGCCACCCACACTGCCACCCACACTGCCACTGCCACCCACACTGCCACCCACACTGCCACCCACACTGCCACCCACACTGCCACCCACACTGCCACCCACACTGCCACAGCCACCCACACTGCCACCCACACTGCCACCCACACTGCCACTTCCGCCCACACTGCCACCCACACTGCCACTTCCGCCCACACTGCCACCCACACTGCCACCCACACTGCCACACTGACACCCACACTGCCACCCACACTGCCACTGCCACCCACACTGCCACCCACACTGCCACTGCCACCCACACTGCCACTGCCACCCACACTGCCACTGCCACCCACACTGCCACCCACACTGCCACTGCCACCCACACTGCCACCCACACTGTCACTGCCACCCACACTGCCACCCACACTGCCACCCACACTGCCACCCACACTGCCACCCACACTGCCACCCACACTGCCACTGCCACCCACACTGCCACCCACACTGCCACTGCCACCCACACTGCCACCCACACTGCCACCCACACTGCCACCCACACTGCCACCCACACTGCCACCCACACTGCCACCCACACTGACACCCACACTGCCACCCACACTGCCACTTCCGCCCACACTGCCACCCACACTGCCACTTCCGCCCACACTGCCACCCACACTGCCACCCACACTGCCACACTGACACCCACACTGCCACCCACACTGCCACTGCCACCCACACTGCCACCCACACTGCCACTGCCACCCACACTGCCACTGCCACCCACACTGCCACTGCCACCCACACTGCCACTGCCACCCACACTGCCACCCACACTGCCACTGCCACCCACACTGCCACTCACACTGCCACCCACACTGCCACCCACACTGCCACACTGACACTGCCGCCCACACTGCCACTGCCACCCTCACTGCCACCCACACTGCCACCCACACTGCCACCCACACTGCCACCCACACTGCCACCCACACTGACACCCACACTGCCACCCACACTGCCACCCACACTGCCACCCACACTGACACCCACACTGCCACCCACACTGTCACCCACACTGCCACCCACACTGCCACTGCCACCCACACTGACACCCACACTGCCACCCACACTGCCACCCACACTGACACCCACACTGCCACCCACACTGCCACCCACACTGCCACTGCCACCCACACTGCCACCCACACTGCCACTGCCACCCACACTGACACCCACACTGCCACCCACACTGCCACCCACACTGACGCCCACACTGACACCCACACTGTCACCCACACTGACACCCACACTGCCACCCACACTGTCACCCACACTGCCACCCACACTGACACCCACACTGCCACCCACACTGCCACTGCCGCCCACACTGCCACCCACACTGTCACCCACACTGCCACTGCCACCCACACTGCCACTGCCACCCACACTGCCACCCACACTGACACTGCCACAAACACTGCCACTGCCACCCACACTGCCACTGCCACCCACACTGCCACTGCCACCCACACTGCCACTGCCACCCACACTGCCACCCACACTGCCACCCACACTGCCACCCACACTGCCACCCACACTGCCACCCACACTGCCACCCACACTGCCACCCACACTGACACCCACACTGTCACCCACACTGCCACCCACACTGCCACCCACACTGCCACTGCCACCCACACTGTCACCCACACTGCCACCCACACTGCCACCCACACTGCCACCCACACTGCCACCCACACTGCCACCCACACTGCCACCCACACTGCCACCCACACTGTCACCCACACTGTCACCCACACTGCCACTGCCACCCACACTGTCACCCACACTGTCACCCACACTGCCACTGCCACCCACACTGCCACCCACACTGCCACCCACACTGTCACTGCCACCCACACTGCCACCCACACTGCCACTGCCACCCACACTGCCACCCACACTGCCACCTACACTGTCACCCACACTGCCACCCACACTGCCACTGCCACCCACACTGCCACCCACACTGCCACCCACACTGCCACTGCCACCCACACTGCCACCCACACTGCCACCCACACTGCCACCCACACTGTCACCCACACTGCCACCCACACTGCCACCCACACTGCCACCCACACTGCCACCCACACTGTCACCCACACTGCCACCCACACTGCCACCCACACTGCCACCCACACTGCCACCCACACTGCCACCCACACTGCCACTGCCACCCACACTGCCACCCACACTGTCACTGCCACCCACACTGCCACCCACACTGCCACCCACACTGCCACCCACACTGCCACCCACACTGCCACCCACACTGCCACTGCCACCCACACTGCCACCCACACTGCCACTGCCACCCACACTGCCACCCACACTGCCACCCACACTGCCACCCACACTGCCACCCACACTGCCACCCACACTGCCACAGCCACCCACACTGCCACCCACACTGCCACCCACACTGCCACTTCCGCCCACACTGCCACCCACACTGCCACTTCCGCCCACACTGCCACCCACACTGCCACCCACACTGCCACACTGACACCCACACTGCCACCCACACTGCCACTGCCACCCACACTGCCACCCACACTGCCACTGCCACCCACACTGCCACTGCCACCCACACTGCCACTGCCACCCACACTGCCACTGCCACCCACACTGCCACCCACACTGCCACTGCCACCCACACTGCCACTCACACTGCCACCCACACTGCCACCCACACTGCCACACTGACACTGCCGCCCACACTGCCACTGCCACCCTCACTGCCACCCACACTGCCACCCACACTGCCACTGCCACCCACACTGCCACCCACTGCCACCCACACTGCCACAGCCACCCACACTGCCACAGCCACCCACACTTCCGCCCACACTGCCACCCACACTGACACTGCCGCCCACACTGCCACTGCCACCAACACTGCCACCCACACTGCCACCCACACTGCCACTGCCACCCACACTGCCACCCGCACTGCCATTGCCACCCACACTGCCACTGCCACCCACACTGCCATTGCCACCCACACTGGCACCCACACTGCCACTGCCACCCACACTGCCACTGCCACCCACACTGCCACTGCCACCCACACTGCCGCCCACACTGCCGCCCACACTGCCACTGCCACCCACAGTGCCACTGCCGCCCACACTGCCACCCACACTGCCACTGCCACCCACACTGCCACCCACACTGCCACTGCTACTGCCACCCACTGCCACCCACACTGCCACTACCACCCACACTGCCACTGCCACCCACACTGCCGCCCACACTGCCACTGCCACCCGCACTGCCACTGCCACCCACACTGCCACTGCCACCCACACTGCCACTGCCACCCACACTGCCACTGCCACCCGCACTGCCACCCACACCGCCACTGCCGCCCACACTGCCACTGCCATCCACACTGCCACTGCCACCCACACTGCCACTGCCGCCCACACTGCCACTGCCACCCACACTGCCACTGCCGCCCACACTGCCACTGCCGCCCACACTGCCACTGCCGCCCACACTACCACCCACACTGCCACTGCCACACACACTGCTACCGCTTGGCATCATTGCCCAGCCAGGTTCAACACAACAGGCACTTCCGTACTCCACACTGTGCTTCCACACTGTGTGTACGATTTAGGATGTGCAAACAGGCCCTTCGGCCCATCATGCCCACACCGACCCCCAACATGTCCCATGCAGAGAAGATTTATGAGGATGTTTGCACCACTCAAGGGCCTGAGCTCAAGGGGAGAGGTTGGGCTAGGCTGGGACTCTATTTCTTGGTGCGCTGAGAGGTGATCTTATGGAGGTGCACAAACAATTATGAGAGGAATAGATTAGGTTGAAGCACAGAGTCTCTTGCCCGGAGAAGGGGACCTGAGGCTCCAGAGTTGCCGACTCTCACGCATTGAGCGTGAGACTCACGCATTTCGCCCAATTCTCACGCTGATCACAGAATTTCTAACACACTGTCGTCAGAAATTCTGTGATCAACAAGAATTTCAAAACTAATATCATCTGCTTGTGTGTGCGTCTGTGGACAAGACAGCAGCACTCTTACAGCCCTGTCCCACTGTACGAGTCCATTCCAGGAGCTCTCCCGAGTTTGCCCTGATTCGAACTCGGAGATTTACAGTAATGGCCACTCGTCGGTACTCGGGGCTCTCGTGGACATTTTTCAACATGTTGAAAAATCTTCACGAGTCTTCCCGTGTTTACCTGCCATTAGCGAGTCTTTCCTAGTACCTGCCGTTAGCGTTACGAGCCGCTAAGAGACGTCTCCGAGCTCCCACGTACCCGCTACGTTCATTCTCCGTGCTTACCACGAGTTTGATTTTTTAAAATCTCGGGAGAGGTCTTGGAATGAACTCGTACCGTGGGACAGGGCTATTACTCTCTGTTATTCTCACTTGACTGAACCGTCACACACCTCCAAACCATGTTCCCGTGCAAATTTACATTGAAAGACACGGTCCAGGGAGTGAATGAGTGTCACCCAGCGCAGCAAGTGAGGCCATGCCCTGCTCCCGGCGGCAGTCGGAATTTAAGGAGTTGCGGGAAGCGGCTGACATGAGCAAGGCCGGCGAGCGGCGGGAGAGAGGTACATGGGCCGCGGAACCCGTGGGGGGCAGTGCAAGAGTCCCGGGCTGTCGGAGGCATGAGGAGCATTGCACCGCGGCCGTGAGAGTCTCTGATTAAAGATTGAAGCATTCTGAAACAAATATGAAACAATCTTACTTGGATGACCTGAAATTAAAGCATATAATTAGTTAGTTACCTAATTGTAGCTAATTACAAAATTCAATTACTAGATCTAAACATCTATCCATTTCTTAAGAAAAGATTAACATTTTTAAATAGCCTAAGTGTCCAAATAACATTCACAGAAGAATTCACAATATAACATGATTTTTAAATCTCATTGTCATGAATTTATAGGCGAAATGGAAGAATTCCCGTGAATTTAGTGTTTAATTCCTGTAAATTAATGGCCATTTAAATCATCTTGCGAATTTTGTGGAACGCGATCAATTGGATCGTTGCGGTTTGCGGGTGAATTTAAAGACCATATCGGCAGGAAAAACACTGATGGTTCGCATGGGGCCTAAATCACCTCTCCGCAACATAAAATTTGGATTAAGGTCATCCTAAGAAGCAAGTTATATGTAAAATGAACGGCTTACCTTTATTTGTCTCATACGGGAGATCCGTCCCGTTATCGGCGTTAGAAGTGGATTTTTATTTTACTCTAGCGCTGAAATTGTCCCGCGGTTTAAAAAAAAATTCACAGAACGCCACCTAGTTGATGTCTCCAAGGCTCCTAAAGAACTACAGAAGGAATTGATGGAGCTCTCAGAAGATGACGTTTTAAAGTCCTTATTTGACGCTAAGAAAGATCAGATTGAAATATGGAAAAATGCAATAGAATACCCACGTCTCCGGCAACTTGCACGAAAAATGCTTTCTTGCTTTTCAACCACTTGTTGCTGCGAATCTACGTTCACCTACCTAACCCAAATCAAGACGCCCTTAAGGTCACAAATGACGGATACCCATCTGGAAGATCAGCTGAAACTGCGCACCTCCATGTTGCAAACCAAATATTCAAATACTTTCCCACAAAAAGCAGTCACAATAAAGTCATTAAAAGGTTAGTTAACTTTAGAATTAACCTTTCTTTTTTCATTTTCTTGAAGTTAGTACATTGTAGTTGGATTTTTACAAATTAGAAACATAGAACATAGAAACGTAGAAAATAGGTGCAGGAGTAGGCCATTCGGCCCTTCGAGCCTGCACTGCCATTCATTATGATCATGGCTGATCATCCAACTCAGTATCCCGTACCTGCCTTCTCTCCATACCCTCTGATTCCTTCAGCCACAAGGGCCACATCTAACTCCCTCTTAAATATAGCCAATGAACTGGCCTCAACTACCCTCTGTGGCAGAGAATTCCAGAGACCCACCACTCTCTGTGTGAAAAAAGTCCTTCTCATCTCGGTCCTAAAGGATTTCCCCCTTATCCTTAAGCTGTGACCCCTTGTCCTGGACCTCCCCAACATTGGGAGCAATCTTCCTGCATCTAGCCTGTCCAACCCCTTAAGAATTTTGTAAGTTTCTATAAGATCCCCTCTCAATCTCCTAAATTCTAGAGAGTATAAACCGAGTCTATCCAGTCTTTCTTCATAAGACAGTCCTGACATCCCAGGAATCAGTCTGGTGAACCTTCTCTGCACTCCCTCTATGGCGATAATGTCCTATGGCAAATTAATGTACATCTTGAAGTGTATCTAATTGAAGTTTCTTGGGTGCGGCCTTATTAGATTACAACCAATACCCTTCAGCCCAAAAGAAACGTCGCCTATTTCCTACGCTCCATAGATGCTGCCTCACCCGCTGAGTTTCTCCAGCATTTTTGTCTACCTTGGATGAATATCTTACTGTTTTTACTACTACAATAAAGAAACTATTAATCATGAGGCTGTGCTTGGAAGATTTATTTTTTGACGGCATTGAATGTCTTGTGGAGAGCTCATGATGGCGTTGCCATTATCTCCTTAACCCCCGTCTTCAATCATAGGAGAAATCCTTGAAACGATATAAAAATCTGTCACTATATTTACTTTACTATTTCAACTTCTTCTGCAGTTGTATAGGGCTCTGGTGAGACCACATCTGGAGTATTGCATACAGTTTTGGTCTCCTAATTTGAGAAGGACATCCTTGCGATTGAGGCAGTGCAGCATAGGTTCACGAGATTGATCCACGGGATGGCAGGACTGTCATATGAGGAGAGAATGAAAAGACTAGGCCTGTACTCGCTGGAGTTTAGGATGAGGGGGGATCTTATAGAAACATAAATTATAAAAGGACTGGACAAACTACATGCAGGAAAAATGTTCCCAATGTTGGGCGAGTCCAGAACCAGGGGCCACAGTCTTAGAATAAAGGGGAGGCCATTTAAGACTGAGGTGAGAAAAAACTTTTTCACCCAGAGAGTTGTGAATTTGTGGAATTCCCTGCCACACTGGGCAGCGGAGGCCAAATCACTGGATGGATTTAAGGGAGAGTTAGATAGAGCTCTCGGGCTATTGGAGTCAAGGGATATGGGGAGAAGGCAGGCACGGGTTATTGATTGGGGACGATCAGCCATGATCGCAATGAATGGCAGTGCTGGCTCGAAGGGCCGAATGGCCTCCTCCTGCATCTATTTTCTGTGTTTCTATGTAACATCACTTCTTAAACTAAATCACAAAACTCATGACTTGGAGTTAGTTGTAACCACTATGAATGAATTGTCCAGCTTCACTCTGTTGGTAGGGGGGGGTAGTCTTCTCTGAGCTTCAGACTCGGGTCCCTCCATTATGCGATGGTTGTTTCCGTGTTGTTGCTGCCAATGCCTCCGACCGCACCACCTTTTCTACTAACTTTCCTTCAATCTCCTAAAGGAAGCCTCCGTTCTAACCCAAGGCTCTCGTGGCTTTACAGTCGATCATTTCAAGCTGTCAATTCTCCAAGGGCCGAATAAACAAAACACATCTTCATTCCAAATGTCCAAGTGTCATCGCAAATGTCCTCGTTCTTCAGAGAACGGGGATTCCCCTCCCCCACTATAGATGAGGCTCGCACCAGGGTCTCCTCCATACCCCGCAACACTGCCCGCTCTCCCCATTCCCCCCACTCACAACAAGGGCCGAGTCCCCCTGGTCCTCACCTTTCACCCCACCAGCCGGTGCATACAACAGATAGTCCTCCGCCAGTTTCGCCATCTCCAACGTGACCCCTCCACTCGCCACATCTTCCCATCTCCCCCCCTGTCTGCCTTCCGCAAAGACCGCTCCCTCCGCAACTCCCTTGTCAATTCTTCCCTTCCCTCCCGCTCCACTCCTTCCCCGGGCACTTTCCCTTGCAACCGCAAGAGATGCTACACTTGTCCCTTCACCTCCCCCATCCACTCCTTTCAGGGACCCAAGCAGTCATTCCAAGTCCGACAGAGGTTCACCTGCACCTCCTCCAACCTCATCTACTGCATCCGTTGCTCCAGATGCCAGCTGATCTACATCGGTGAGACCAAGCGGAGGCTGGGCGATCGTTTCGCCGAACACCTCCGCTCGGTCCGCAATAACCAACCCGACCTCCCGGTGGCTCAGCACTTCAACTCCCCCTCCCATTCCGTATCCGACCTCTCGGTCCTGGGCCTCCTCCACGGCCAGAGTGAGCAACACCGCAAGTTGGAGGAACAGAACCTCATATTCCGCTTGGGGAGTCTGCATCCTCTGGGCTTAAACATTGAATTTTCTCAATTCTGTTAACCCAGACTGCCCCCTCCCCTCCCCACCTCTCCCTCAGCCCTCGGGCTCTGGCATTCCTTCTCCATCTCCCCCCCCCCCCCACCCACCCCAGTCGCACTAGCTTCTCATTTTCACACCACAAACAGCTTACAATGGCCTGATTCCTTTATCATCGATACTTTTTTGCATATCTTTCATTCATTGTTCTTTATCTCTCCACATCACCGTCTATATCTCTCGTTTCCCTGATCCCTGACCAGTCTGAAGAAGGGTCTTGACCCGAAACGTCGCCTATCTCCTTCGCTCCTTAGATGCTGCTGCACCCGCTGAGTTTCTCCAGCTTTTTGTGTAACCCTCGATTCTCCAGCATCTGCAGTTCCTGCTTTAACACATCTTCATTCCTTATCAGGCTAGGGAGTTTCTTAATTATGTTGCCTGTTCGTATCTCCTTCTCACTGGAGAGTTATTTTGCAACATGTCTATTCCAGGCACCTTATCTTCTCAAGGCCATACTGCCTTGGCCGTGAAGTTACCTTCAGCTCTGCCCCCACCAGATGTCAATGACGTGACCGCTTTCACTATGCCCCTTTGTTTTCCTGGCTCCAGCGTTTCGCTCTGTCTGTCTGTAGCAAGTAGCATCCTCCAAAGCCTGTTGGGATACTTGGCATCCAATCCCAGGCTATACTATGATCACGGCTGATCATCCAAAATCAGTACCATCATCTATTTTCTGTGTTTCTATGTAACATCATTTCTTAAACTAATCACAAAACTCATGACTTGGAGTCAGTTGCAACACAGAAAATAGATGATGATCTAGATGATGGGGTGGAAAATTGGATAAGTATGCAGATGATACTAGGATAGGGGGTGCTGTGGATAATGAAGTAGATTTTCAAAGTCTACAGAGAGATTTGGGCCATTTGGAAGAGTGGGCTGAAAGACGGCAGATGGAGTTTAATGCTGATAAGTGTGAGGTGCTACATCTTGGCAGGACAAATCAAAATAGGACGTACATGGTAAATGGTAGGGAATTGAGGAATGCTGTGGAACAGAGTCAAAGTCAAGTCAAACAAACTTTATTGTCATTTAGAAATACATTGTCATATGCAGTTCCAAACGAAATTTCGTTGCATTTGGCTCCTTGTGCAACACGATAAATTAACAGAAGGATAGGCATGGATAAAAAGGATAAAAGGGATAATTAGACAATGGTGGCAGCCCATTACACGGCATTCAGGAGTCTGATGGCTCGTGGGAAGAAGCTGTTGCAGAACCTTGATGTTCTGCTCCTTATGCTGCGATATATTTTTCCCCGAGGGCAGCAGAGTGAACAGTCCGTGATGGAGATGTGTGGGGTCTTCTATAATACTAGGAATACTAGGATCTAGGAATAACTGTGCATAGTTCCCTGAAGGTGTAATCGCATGTAGATAGGGTGGTAAAGAAAGCTTTTGTTGTGCTGGCATTGAATATAGGAGTAGGGAAGTAATGTTAAAATTGTACAAGGCATTGGTAAGACCAATTCTGGAGTATTGTGTACAATTTTGGACGCCTAATTATAGGAAGGATGTCAACAAAATAGAGAGAGTACAGAGGAGATTTACTAGAATGTTGCCTGGGTTTCAGCAACTAAGTTACAGAGAAAGGTTGAACAAGTTAGGTCTTTATTCTTTGGAGTGCAGAAGGTTAAGGGGGGACTTGATTGAGGTCTTTAAAATGATGAAAGGGATAGACAGAGTTGACGTGGATAAGCTTTTCCCATTGAGGGTAGGGAAGATTCAAACAAGAGGGCATGACATGAGAATTAAGGGACAGGAGTTTAGGGGTAACATGAGGGGGAACTTCTTTACTCTGAGAGTGGTGGCTGTGTGGAATGATCTTCCTGCAGACGTGGTGGAGGCAGGATCGATTTTAGCATTTAAAAGTAAAGTGGATAGGTATATGGACGGGAAGGGAATGGAGGGGTATGGTCTGAGTGCAGGTAGATGGGACTAGGGGGAAATAAATGGTCAGCACGGACTGGAAGGGCCGAGAGGGCCTGTTTCCGTGCTGTAATTGTTATATAGTACCCCGTTCCTGCTTTCTCCCCATATCCCTTGATTCCGTTAGTCTGAAGAGTGACATCGCTCTCTTGAAATGCTCTTCCGTGGCAGAGAATTCCACAGATTCGCAACTCTCTGGGTGAAATCAACAATTTGACATCAACCATTTTGACTTCCCTTGACCCCTTACCCACTCCAACCTCACACCCTAGGCTCTGAACGCACAGCCCTCTGCTCACTCAACAACAATCCTGAAAGCCCTGTCCCACTGTTCGAGTTCATTCCAAGAGCTCTCCCGAGTTTAACAAAAAAAATAAAACTCGTGGAAGAACGTAGAATGTACGTCGAAGCTCGGGGACATCTCTTAGTGGCTCGTAACGATAACGGCAGGTACTCGGGAAACGCGGTAAGCTCGGGAAGACTCGTGAAGATTTTTCAACATGTTGAAAAATATTCACGAGAGCCCCCGAGTACCTACAAGCGGCCATTACCGTAAATCTCCGAGTTCGAATCAGGGAAACTCGGGAGAATTCTTGAATGAACTCGTACAGTGGGACAGGGCTTGAGTGAGGAGAGGGTAAACAAAAGGCTGGAGAAACTCAGCGGGTGCAGCAGCATCTAAGGAGCGAAGGAGATAGGCGACGTTTTGGGTCGAGACCCTTCTTCAGACTGGTCAGGGATCAGGGAAACGAGAGATATAGACAGTGATGTGGAGAGATAAAGAACAATGAGTGAAAGATATGCAAAAAAGTATCGATGATAAAGGAAACAGGCCATTGTAAGCTGTTTGTGGTGTGAAAATGAGAAGCTAGTGCGACTTGGGTGGGGGAGAGATAGAGAGAGAGTGAATGCCAGGGCCCGAGGGCTGAGGGAGAGGTGGGAAGGGGAGGGGGCAGCAAGCGTTAATAGAATTGTGAAAATTCAATGTTTAAGCCCCGAGGATGCAGACTAGAAATTTAAAGAAGGAACTGCAGATGCTGGAGAATCGAGGGTTACACAAAAAGCTGGAGAAACTCAGCGGGTGCAGCAGCATCTAAGGAGCGAAGGAGATGGGCGACGTTTCGGGTCGAGACCCTTCTTCAGACTAGAGAGTTGGACTAACTTGGATAGTTTTCTGCAGAGCGTCAGAGGTTGAGGGGAGACCTGTGTGAAGTTTCGACAATAGGTGCAGGAGCAGGCCATTCGGCCCTGTGGCCATGGCTGATCATCCCCAAAGAAGGGTCTCGACCCGAAACGTCGCCTATCTCCTTCGCTCCATAGATGCTGCTGCACCCGCTGAGTTTCTCCAGCATTTTGTGTATCCCAATCAGTACCCTGTTCCTGCCTTCACCCCATGTCCCCTGACTCAACTACATTTAAGTGCTCTATCTAACTCTCTCTTGGATTGCTCTGTCAGAGGACCCCCCCCCCCCACCGACCTTACTGCCATGGGTGGCCCTACCAGGAGCATAGCTCCAGACGGCATCGCTCTCAGGGCCACACAACCTTCTCCACCATGACAAGGTAACAATCCACGGAGAAGAGTACAAGGCAAAGTCTGATTAAAGATAGTCCAATGAGATAGATGGGAGGTCAGGACTGCTCTCCGGTTGGTGAGAGGATGGTTCAGTTGCCTGATATGATATTTTGATAAAAGATTATTTTAATTCTAATTGCTCTTTTTTAACCAGGTGCAGGAGTAGAGGCCATTCGGCCCTTCGAGCCAGCACCGCCATTCAATGTGATCACGGCTGATCATCCTCAATCAGTACCCCGTTCCTGCCTTCTCCCCATATCCCCTGACTCCACTATCTTTAAGAGCCCTATCTAATGCTCTCTTGAAAGTATCCAGAGAACCCGCCTCCACTGCTCTCTGAGGCAGAGAATTCCACAGACTCACCACTCTCCGTGAGAAAAAGTGTTTCCTCGTCTCCGTTCTAAATGGCTTACCCCTTATTCTTAAACTGTGTGTGGCCCCTGGTTCTGGAATCTCCCAACATCGAGAACATGTTTCCTGCCTCTAGTGTGTCCAAATCATATGCTTCAATGAGATTCCCTCTAATCCTAAACTCCATTTACAAGCCCAGCCGCTCCATTCTCTCATCATATGACAGTCCCTCCATCCCGGGAATTAAAGCCCCTGTCCCACTTAGGAGACCGAAACAGCAACCTCTGGTGATCTTGCCCGCCATGCAAGGTTACCATGAGGTCACTCTCCCTTATGGTCGGAAGTCTCCTTTCTAAATGGCTTACCCCTTATTCTTAAACTGAGGCCCCTGGTTCTGGACTCCCCCAACATCGGGAACATGTTTCCTGCCTCTAGCGTGTCCAAACCCTTAATAATCTTATATGCTTCAATAAGATCCCCTCTCATCCTTCTAAATTCCAGAGTGTACAAGCCCAGAGTGTACAAGCTTCATTCTCACAATATATGACAGTCCCACCATCCCGGGAATTAACCTGGTGAACCTACGCTGCACTCCCCCAATAGCAAGAATGTCCTTCCTCAAATGGGAGATCAAATGGGTGATCACAATGAATGGCGGTGCTGGCTCGAAGGGCCGAATGGCCTACTGCTGCACCTATTGTCTAATTTGGAGACCAAAACTGCACACAGTTCTCCAGGGGTGGTCTCACTAAGGCCTTGTGGTAAAGTGGTATCGTTCATCCCAACGCCCTATATTTGAACTGATATCATAGATATCATACCCACGAGAATGATCCCAGGAATGAATGGGTTAACATATCACGCGCGTTTGAGGGCACTCGGCTTGTACTTGCTGGGGATTAGAAGGATGATGGTGGATGTAGAGAGGATATTTCCACGAGCGGGAGAATCTTCTCGGACCAGAGGCAGTATCCTGATGCAGGGTCTCGACCCAAATCGATTACCATCTGCACTGCCTCCACAGATGCTGCCTGGCCCGTTGCATCTCTCCAACAAGTTAAGACACTAAATATTGGAGTAACTCAGCGGGACAGGCTGGAGAGAAGGAATGGGTGACTTTTCAGGTCGAGACCCTTACTTCTGATTGAGTCAGAAGTAAGAGAGGGAGATTAGAGATGGAACGGTAAGGTGTGAAAAGGACTGATCAAAGCAGACGTTTACCAAGGAAGTGTAGAATTATTAGCGGAGGGGTCGATGACCACGGGGCAATCAGTAACATTTAATCAGGACAGTGAAACTAGTTGGGAAAACTAGGGTGGGGGAGGGACGGAGAGAGAGGGAAAGCAAGGACTACTTGAAGTTAGAGAGTTAGGGATGATCAGCCATGATCACATCGAATCGCGGTGCTGGCTCGAAGGGCCGAATGGCCTCCTCCTGCACCTATTGTCTATTGTCTAAATCGAATTCATACCGCTGGGGTGTAGGCTGCCCAAGTGAAATATGAGGAGCTGTTCCTCCAATTTGCGCTGGGCCCCACTCTGGCAGTGGAGGAGGCCCAGGAGGACAGAAAGGTCATGGGAATGGGAATGGGAAGGAGAATTAAAGTGTTTCGCGGCCGAGAAATCGCGCAGGCCCAGGCGGACTGAGCGGAGGTGCTCTGCGAAAAAAAAAAAAACGGCTATCGTTTCTCCGGCAGCTTGCTTGTTGTTCCAGCTCCAGCATCTGCAGCCTCTTGGGTCTGCAGTTGTGTTATTCACTCTGCCGTTTGTCAGTGTAAATATTTATTCTTTCCTTAAAAGAAAAAGACAACTCGATGAACATTGGCTCCCTTCATGCTGTAGTTTATCTTTTAGTTGTAAAAGCTTCATGTACAAAACATTTTGGACATTGCTTGTAGCCCCAGGCCGATGTGTGTCTATTAACGATGTGTGCAAACATTTGCTGGTGGACAAAAATGCTGGAGAAACTCAGCGGGTGAGGCAGCATCTATGGAGTGAAGGATTAGGTGACGTTTCGGGTCGAGACCCTTCTTCAGACTGATGTCTGGGGGTGGGGGGGGGGGGGGGGGGGGGAAGAAGAAAGAAAGAAGTGGAGACAGTGGGCTGTGGGAGAGCTGGGAAGGGGAGGGGAAGGAGGGAGAAAGCAGGGACTACCTGAAATTGGGCTTCAATGTTCCTACCGCTGGGGTGTAAACTACCCAAGCAAAATATGAGGTGCTGCTCCTCCAATTTGCAGTGGGCTTCACTCTGGCCATGGAGGAGGCTCAGGACAGAAAGGTCGGATTGGGAATGAGAGGGGGAGTTGAAGTGCTGAGCCACCGGGAGATCAGGTTGGTTATTGCGAACCGAGCGGAGGTGTTGGGCGAAGCGATCGCCGAGCCTGCGCTTGGTCTCACCGATGTAGAGCAGCTGACACCTAGAGCAGCGGATGCAATAGATGAGGCTGGAGGAGGTGCAGGTGAACCTCTGCCGCACCTGGAACCACTGCTTGGGTCCTTGGATGGTGTCGAGGGGGGAGGTAAAGCGACAAGTGTGGCATTTCCTGCGGTTGCAAGGGAAAGCGCCCGGGGAGGGGGTGGGTTGGGTGGGAAGCAGGCACGTGCCGTGAGTAATTACTCAGGTTAGGCACTCGGATAAAAATTAAAAGACGCACATGCGCAGATTGTTCTCTCCGTAAAAATAAAAAATTAAAATTAAAAACAGTAACAATTCAATTTGCCCAAGGCTTCCTAGTCTCCTTTATTCTGAATTACTGAAGGGGGGCGTGTGAAGGGTGATGGCAGGTGGAGAGATGGTGGTAAAAACGGCAGCACAGGGAAAAGTTGAATCAGTTGTCATCTTATTGAATGACAACACTTGTTCAAGGGATCAATTGGGGGCACAGTTCCATTCACAGTGTATGGGGAGTCTGTGCAAGGGGTAAAGTTTTGGGGAGAGCAGGACTGTTGAGAATGAGGGGGTCGGGGATAATGCCAGTAACTCACTCACTCACCGCTGCTGCGGCGCTCCAGGCGTGGAGCCACCACATTGTAGCCGGGGATAGAAGCATCTCGGTTAGCTGCGAGCGGCCGCCGGGACCCGACAGTCAAACTGTCCGCCACTTCAGCGCCTCCTGCCGGCCCGCTCCGTTCTGGCAGTGCTCTCCGTCTGAACATCTCTTACCTGCCGCTCGCTCATGTCAGCGGCTTCCTGCAAATTCTTAAATTCCCACAGCCGAGTAACCTCAATCGCGCTGTCGGAATTTAAGGATTTGCGGGACATGAGTGAGGCCAGCGAGCGGCAGGAGAGAGTTTTGGACCAGACTCCCCAAATGCTGTGGAAGGAGCTCTCCCCCCACCCACACCCCCCCGGGAAGTGCGGTATTTAAAAAAACATAAACACAAAATGTACTCACCACATCATTGGTACATGAACTCCATTCTTCTCTCCCAGTTTCCTAACGTACACTTAAAATAATGCCAATCCATATTTGAAAACCCCGCCAAGAAACTAGCGCTGTTTGTACGGAGTTTGCACGTTCTCCCTGTGACCTGCGTGGGTTTTCTCCGAGATCTCCGGTTTCCTCCCACAATCCAAAGACGTGCAGGTTTGCAGGTTAATTGGCTTGGTATAAATGCAAATTATCCCGTGTGTGTGTGTGTAGGATAGTGTGTGTGTGTGTGTGTGTGTGTGTGATTGTTTGTTTGTGTGTGTGTGTGCGTGTGCGTGCGTGCGTGCATGCGTAGGTGCGTGTGTAAAATCGTTCTTCCCTGTGGATTGTCACCTTGTCGTGGTGGAGAAGCTCGTGTGGTCCTGAGATCCTGAGAGCGATGCCGTCTGGAGCGATGCTCCTGGTAGGGCCACCCATGGCGGTAAGGTCGAGGGGGGAGGTCTCTGACAAAGAGCAATCCAACCAAGACCTCAACGGTGGAACAGGCGGAGGACGATGGCTGACCTTAGTGGAGCGTCACAACGGCTGGGAAGGCGGATGAAGGCTGCAGCAGAAAAGGGTCTCCGGTCGTCTTGGACTCCATGCCACTGGATCCTGACCCAGATCTGTCAAGGACCCCACGTGGGGTGGCTCTCTGTGCACCAGTCTCCCCACGTTAAACAAACTCACGCACAGGCGTCCTCCATGAGAGGACAGTCACACTCGTTTCGAGTGACCGCTGATGGTGGGGATCGCTGGTCGGCACAGACTCGGTAGACCAAAGGAGCTGTTTCCACGATGTGTATCTCTGAATTAAACTTAAAGGAAAGAATGCCCCAATAATTTTACATGCGGCCTTCACTGCAAGTACTCTGCATTTTGTGGGTGTTAATATTTACCTCAGTTTCGTCGTTTTGCAGATGACACAAAGCTGGGTGGCAGTGTGAACTGTGAGGAGGATGCTATGAGGATGCAGGGTGACTTGGACAGGTTGGGGGAGTGGGCTGTTGCATGGCAGATGCAGTTTAATGTGGATAAATGTGAGGTTGTCCACTTTGGTAGCAAAAACATGAAGGCAGATTATTATCTAAATGGTGTCAAGTTGGGAAAAGGGGAAGTACAACAGGATCTGGGGGTCCTTGTACATCAGTCAATGAAAGTAAGCATGCAGGTACAGCAGGCAGTGAAGAAAGCGAATGGCATGTTGGCCTTCATATCAAGAAGAGTTGATTATAGGAGCAAAGAGGTCCTTCTGCAGTTGTACAGGGCCCTAGTGAGACCACACCTGGAGTATTGGGTGCAGTTTTGGTCCCCTAATTTGAGGAAGGACATTCTTGCTATTGAGGGAGTGCAGCATCGGTTTACAAGGTTAAGCCCTTGTCCCACTTAGGAGACCTAAACAGCAAACTCTGGTGGCCTTGCCTGCAACCTCCTACCACCTCCCACGCAGATGTTTAAAACCTTCCTCGATTATGAAGAAAACCGGCTTCGACTAGACCTGCGACTAAAAAATGATCGATTTTTAAAACGGCAACCTATTTTTACTCGAGGCCGGTTTTAAACATGATGAAAAAATAGCAGCAACCTAGATAAAGCCGCGACCACGCGGAAACCACTTCCGACCATAAGGGAGAGTGACCTCATGGTAACCTTGCATGGCGGGCAAGGTCACCAGAGGTTGCTGTTTAGGTCTCCTAAGTGGGACAGGGGCTTTAATTCCCGGGATGGCGGGACTGTCATGTGCTGAGAGAATGGACCGGTTGGGCTTGTATATGGAGTTTAGGATGAGAGGGAACCTCATTGAAATGTATGATTTGGACACACTAGAGGCAGGAAACATGTTCTCGATGTTGGGAGATTCCAGAACCAGGGGCCACAGTTTAAGAATAAGGGGTAAGCCATTTAGAACGGAGATGAGGAAACACTTTTTCTCACGGAGAGTGGTGAGTCTGTGGAATTCTCTGCCTCAGAGAGCGGTGGAGGCGGGTTCTCTAGATGCTTTCAAGAGAGAGCTACATAGGGCTCTTGAAGATAGCGGAGTCAGAGGATATGGGGAGAAGGCAGGAACGGGGTACTGATTGGGGATGATCGGCCATGATCACATTGAATGGCGGAGCTGGCTCGAAGGGCCGAATGGCCTATTCCTGCACCTATGGTCTATTGTCGATGTCAGGTCAGTTTATTGTCATGTGTACCGAGGTACAGTGTTCGTGTTAATTGTGGCGTGCTCGTGTTAGCATCAAAGAAAGCGACAACTCCATGGACATTGGTACACTTCTTGTATTTGAACTTTTAGTGGTAACAGCTTCATTTACAATATATTCCTCGTGACTTCACGCAGATATGTTTGTTTGTCATGATCTATAAATAAAGGGAGAGCATCTTATACACAAGCCCCACGAGGTTTTGTGAAAAATACATTGAGCAGCAACTCGTTAGGTCCACATCTTATTCAGGCAGTACTCTGTTTCCAAACACACATTTTTCAGTAATTACAGTACCAAGATCTGTTGGAATATTTCCACTCGGGGGAAATTATACCGCTGCAAAAAGATTTCCCATTCAAACAAACGCCAGTGGCAACATTGTGAAGATAGAATGTCTTGAAGTTTCTATGCAAAAGTTCCGGAATGTCCTTCCCCTCACAATTTCCCCCGCCCTCCCCCCCCGATCGGTTGCATGTTGCAAAACTAATTACGTTTCTGGATTAGTGCGGGTGTCAGGAGCTTATGGGGAGAAGGCAGGAGAATGGGGTCAGGAGGGAGAGAGATGGATGGATCAGCCACGATTGAATGGCGGAGTAGACTTGATGGGCCGAATGGCCCAATTCTGTTCCGAGAACTGTACAGAGGGAGGGAGGGCAAGTGTATGGGGGGGGGGGGGGGGGGGGGCGGTAACAAGGGCAGGAGAGGCGGAGAGAAGGCAGAGGAGAGCCGGTTTCTCCGGGAAGGTTTGGAACGCTATCTACAATTGAAAATTTCTTTACGCTTCCGGACCTCTTGCAGAACGCGGGACCTGAAGAGCGTCAAGTCTTCGTTGGGTTCCCGCTCCACCCCGAGAGCGTCGTGCAGGATGCTGGAGTGGGTCCGCAGGAACGGGTTGTATTCCTTCTCCTCACCGATCGTCGAGGGGCACTGGAATAAACCACAGGCCGGGGCTTAGAGCAGGAGTCAGAGCCGGCAACAGGGAGATCACGCCCACTGTACCCCGCCCACTGTATTACACAATAGGTGCAGGAGTAGAGGCAGCACCACCATTCAAATGTGATCATAGCTGATCATCCACAATCAGTACCCCGTTCCTGCCTTCTCCATATCCCCTGACTCCGCTATCTTTAAGAGTCCCATCTAACTCTGGTAAGTATCCAGAGAACCGGCCTCCACCGCCTTCTGAGGCAGAGAATGCAACAGATTCACAACTCTGTGTGACATCCCAGTTCACCCCCGAACCGGACTATAGGTTCAGAGAGTCGATCTGATATATATTTTTTACCAAGTGCAGGCTCGGCGATTGTATCGCTGAACACCTCCGCTCGGTCTGCCTTAACCTACCTGATCTCCCGGTGGCTCAGCACTTCAACTGTTCCCAATCTGACCTTTCTGTCCTGGGCCTCCTCCATTGCGAGAGAGAGGCCCAGCACCTCATATTTTGCTTGGGTACTTTACACCCCAGCGGTATGAACATTGACTTCTCTAACTTAGATATTACCTTACTTTCTCTTTCCATCCCCTTCCCAGTTCTCCCGCTAGTCTTAGTGTCCCTGAGTACATTCTATCTTTGTCCCACTCCCTCCCCCGACATCGGTGTGAAGAGGGGTCTCAACCCGAAACGTCGCCCATTCCTTCTCTCCAGAGATGCTGCCTGTCCCGCTGAGTTACTCCAGCATTTAGTGTCTACCATTGGTGTGGGCTTATTAGCTTTAGTTTAGTTTTAGGGATACAGCACAGAAACAGTCCCTTCGGCCCACCGAGTCCACCCCGACCAGCGATCCCCGCACACTAACACTATCCTACACACACTCGGGACAATTTTTACATTTACCATGCCACTTAGCCTCCAAACCTGCACGTCTTTGGAGGGCGGGAGGAAACTGAAGATCTCGGAGAAAACCCACGCAGGTCACGGGGAGAACGTGCAAACTCCGTACAGACAGCACCTATGATCGAACCAGTGCATCTGGCGCTGTAAGGCAGCAACTCTACCCTTGAGTCACTGTGCCACCCTATTATTACTGTGACATGTACCGAGACACAGCGAAAAGCCTTTGCTTGTGTATCTTGTTTGAGATATTAGGAACTGCACACCTCCAGATTCAGGCACGGTTTCTTCCCACCGTTTATCAGGCGTCCTCTGAACCGTCCTCTCACCAACTGGAGAGCGTTCTCAGCTACCGGGTACCTCATTGGAGACCTTCTGACTATCTTTGATCGGACCCTACTGGACTTTATCTTGCACTGAACCACATTCACGTTATCCCCTTTATCCCGGGCCTTCCGTTGTGGAGCGGCCGATCCTTCGCCGGGGGGGGGTCGCTGGAGGAGAGCTCCGACCCCCGGCCTGCGGCCTACAGCATCCGGAAGTCGGGGTCTCCGGTAAGGAGGTGGCTGATTTGGGAGCTCCGTGCCGCGGGGTCTGCTCGACCTGCCCCGACGTCGGAGTTCTGACCATCCCGACCAGAGGGCTTGAACATCTTGGTAGCGGCGACTACGGAGGGTCAGGGACCCGGCCAAGGGAGGACAAGGGAGGAGGAGGACTTGTCTGAACTGTATAGCCTTCCACCACAGTGAAGAATGCTGTGGTGGATGTCTGTGTTGAATCATGTTGCGTATTGTGCCCTGCATGGCCAATTCCATTTCACTGCACCTGATGGTGCATGTGACAAATGGACTTGAACTTGAACTATCCTGCATTTGTACACTGTGGGCAGCTCCATTGTAATCATGTATTGTCTTTCCACCGACTCGTCAGCACGCAACAAAAGCTTTTCACCGACAATAGACACAAAATGGTGGAGTAACTCAGCGGGACAGGCAGCATCTCTGGGTAGAACGATGAGGTGACATTTTGGGTCATAGAAACATAGAAATTAGGTGCAGGAGTAGAGGCCATTCGGCCCTTTGAGACTGCACCGCCATTCAATATGATCACGGCTGATCATCCAACTCAGTATCCCATACCTGCCTTCTCTCCGTACCCCCTGATCCCCTTAGCCACAAGGGCCATATCTAACTCCCTCTTAAATATAGCCAATGAACTGGCCTCCACTACCCTCTGTGGCAGAGAGTTCCAGAGACCCACCACTCTGTGTGTGAAAAAAGTCCTTCTCATCTCGGTCCTAAAGGATTTCCCCCTTATCCTTAAGCTGTGACCCCTTTGTCCTGGACCTCCCCAACATCGGGAACAATCTTCCTGCATCTAGCCTGTCCAACCCCTTAAGCATTTTGTAAGTTTCTTTAAGATCCCCTCTCAATCTCCTAAATTCTAGAGAGTATAAATCGAGTCTATGCAGTCTTTGTTCATAAGACAGTCTGACATCCCAGGAATCAGTCTGGTGAACCTTCTCTGCACTCCCTCTATGGCAATAATGTCCTTCCTCAGATTTGGAGACCAGAACTGTACGCAATACTCCAGGTGTGGTCTCACCAAGACCCTGTACAACTGAAGTAGAACCTCCCTGCTCTTGTACTCAAATCCTTTTGCTATGAAAGCTAACATGCCATTCGCTTTCTTCACTGCCTACTGCACCTGCATGCCTACTTTCAATGACTGGTGTACCATGACACCCAGGTCGTGCTGCATCTCCCCTTTTCCTAATCGGCCACCAAGTGAAGTGAAGTGAGGAAGGGTCTTGACCTGAAGCGTCACCTATTCCTTTTCTCCAGAGATGCTGTCTGACCCGCTGAGTCAGTCCAGCTTTTTGTGTCTATCTTCGGTTCCGGCGGCATGTCGGGAGAACATGGATAGGTGACATCTCTGGTTGGGACCCTTATACGAAACGTCACCTATCCAAGTTCTCCAGAGATAATTCCTGATCCGCCGAGTTACTCTAGCACTTTGTGTCCTTTTGTTCTCAGTTCCGGTGTTGGAGTCCAGAACCAGGGGCCACAGTTTAAGAATAAGGGGTAGGCCATCCAAGGACCCAAGCAGTCTTTCCAGGTGAGGCAGAGGTTCACCTGCACCTCCTCCAACCTCATCTATTGCATCCGCTGTTCCAGGTGTCAAGTGTTGTGAGACCAAGCGCCGGCTTGGCGATTGCTTCGCCCAACACCTCTGTGTAGAAGGAATGGGTGACGTTTGGGGTTGAGACCCTTCTTCAGACTTTTCACTGAACACCAGACGCCAAACTAAACTAAAGCTGCACCAAAATACTTAAAACAAAATGGGAACTAGATATAAAACTGATCATATTAGGTATGTCAGAGGCCTGTTCTAAGCTAACGATATTTCAAAGGCGTTTCCTCAATTACGACCTAATAATGGCGAAAAAATTAATACTTAAATTTTGGAAACAGACACCAGTCCCCACAGTGAAGATGTGGGTCACAGACATGTCCTAGACACTTAATTTAGAAAACATTAGGCTTGTCTTGGCGGAAAAACCAGATTCATTTCTAAAGACATGGACACCCTTTACTGAATTTTTACAACAATAGTATGGTGAAACACAAATTTAAATTTAAATCCGATGCTGGGTTGGGGGGGGGGGATTAAGGGGCAATAGGTGCAGGAGTAGGCCATTCGGCACTTCGAACCAGCACTGCTCTCTGCTGCACTGCTTGGGTAGTTTAGGGGTATTTTTTTTCATTCTTTTCTATAGGTATGTTACAAAACTTACCTTGAGCAGCGCTGCAGTTCTGCCGCTCTCCGTGTGCGCGACTTTGGCGCCTTTCAGAGGGGGGGGGGGCTTAAAGTGCCGTTTTTCCACAGGCAGGGAAAATCGATGAATGTCGGGCGATTTCGTTGCGGAAGAAAAAGCGCTCCGACATTTCATGAATGAAGGTATTTTTAAATAACTCTAAATTATTTATTATCTAGAATAATTTAAAAATCACCTTCAAAAGCCGTGAGCGCCGACAACCGGAAGGATTTTGTGTAGGGGAGAAAAAAAGGTAAAGAGTTTATTTTTATATTAAAAGCTGGTTTTTCGGGAGGCTTTAATAACATTTTTATGTTGCGAAATGGGGTCCAAAAAAATGTATGAACAAACAGTATTTTTCCTCCCGACTTCACCGCTAACCGCAACGTTCCAATCCACCGCATTCCACTAAAACCCACTCGCTAGTTGATTTAAATGGCCATTAATTTACAGGAATCAAACACTAAATTCCTTCCATTTGGCCCAGAAATTCATGAAAATGAGATTTAAAAATTATGTTATATTGTAGATTATTGTGTGAATGTTATTTGGACACTTAGGCAATTTTAAAAAAGTTTATCTTTTCTTAAGAAATGGATAGATGTTTAGATCTACTCATTGAATTTTGTAATTAGCTCCAATTAGAAAACTAACTAATTATATGCTTTAATTTCAGGTCATCCAAGTAAGATTGTTTCATATTTGTTTCAGAATGCTTCAATCTTTAATAACTGAAAATTTCATTGAGTTCTCTTAATTTTTAAGAAAGTTATGGGCTTTTAACTGTTCTAGATCACAGCTTTTGAGTTAAGTCAATTGAAAGGCAATGGGGAACAAGATGCTAATTTCCGAGTATGAAAATGGTCATAACTTTCTTAATACTGAAGATATGAAAGTGAATTAGGTGTCAAATTAAACTTCTTTTTATGCTTTATCTGATGGGATAAATTGCAGACTTGATTTTTAAAATCTCAAAATTTTCTAACATTGCTATTTTCTATTTTATCCCTTTATTTTTTCCTTTCTGTTTTTCTTGCTTTCCCTTTGTCTCCTTTTATCCTTTTTTTCTAATTTAGGTTCGAAGGTTAAAAATGAAGCGTGTAGAATTGCTTCTAATTAAATAAATAAATAAATAAATAAATAAGCTGCATGGTGATGTCGGGACTCGATTCTCCACGCCCCGAGCGACGGAGGCAAGCGGGCCGTACACGCTGTCTTTGCGACAGAAAGACGACCCCCCCCCACTCACGGGGAGGCAGAGTCGTACTCACCGTGCATTGGTTCAGGTGCCTCTGCTGCAGAACCCACTCCAGCTTTGTGAAGATGGCAGTGTTGTTCGGTTCCACAGAAGCTGCAAACATCAGATTATCCTGGGCATACTCGTGTCCTGCGGTACAAATCACACACACACACACACACAACTTCAAATTACATTAGAAGAACACAGCTCCAGAATAAGGCCATTTGGCCCATTGTGACTGCTCCACCATTCTTTAGTTTAGAGATACAGAGACACAATAGACAACAGGTGCAGGAGTAGAGGCCATTCGGCCATTCGAGCCAGCACCGCCATTCAATGTGATCACGGCTGATCATCCCCAATCAGTACCCCGTTCCTGCCTTCCCCCCATATCCCTTGACTCCGCTATCTTTAAGAGCCCTATGGGGTGGGAGATTGCAACCTTCACGTGGTCCACCCTGTTTCGACGAATGCAATCAACCCAACGTGCACAGACAAGATCAAATAGAACAAGTTGGCCTACAACTTTAGGCTGTGCACGCCACACACAAGAAGGAGGAGCCCTACCTAGCTCTCTCTTGAAAGCATCCAGAGAACCGGCCTCCACCGCCCTCTGAGGCAGAGAATTCCACAGACTCACAACTCCCTGTGAGAAAAAGTGTTTCTAAATGGCTTAACCCTTATTCTTAAAATGTGGCCCCTGGTTCTGGACACCCCCAACATCGGGAACATGTTTCCTGCCTCTGGCGTGTCCAAACCTTTAATAATCTTACATGTTTCAATGAGATAAGTTTAAGATAAGATAAGACCAGTTTACAGCGCGGAAACAGGCCCTTCAGCCCACCGGGTCCGCACCAACCAGCGATTCCCGCACATTAACACTATCCTATACCAACTAGGGACAATTTTTACATTTACACCAAGCCAATTAGAATCATAGAATCATAGAAAATAGGTGCAGGAGTAGGCGATTCATCGCCATTCAATATGATCATGGCTGATCATCCAACTCAGTATCCCGTACCTGCCTTCTCTCCATACCCCCTGATCCCTTTAGCCACAAGGGCCACATCTAGCTCCCTCTTAAATATAGCCAATGAACTGGCCTCAACTACCTTCTGTGGCAGAGAATTCCACAGACTCACCACTCTCTGTGTGAAAAAAGATCTTCTCATCTCGGTCCTAAAAGACTTCCCCCTTATCCTTAAACTGCGACCCCTTGTTCTGAAGTTCCCCAACATCGGGAACAATCTTCCTGCATCTAGCCTGTCCAACCCCTTAAGAATTTTGTAAGCCTCTATAAGATCCCCCCTCAATCTCCTAAATTCCAGCGAGTACATGCCAAGTCTATCCAGTCTTTCTTCATATGGAAGTCTTGCCATCCCAGGAATCAGTCTGGTGAACCTTCTCTGTACTCCCTCTATGGCAAGAATGTGTTTCCTCAGATTAGGAGACCAAAACTGTACGCAATACTCCAGGTGTGGCCTCACCAAGACCGCAGTGGAACAACTGCAGTGGAACCTCCCTGCTCTTGTACTCAAATCCTTTTGCTATGAATGCCAACATACCATTCGCTTTCTTCACAGCCTGCTGCACCTGCATGCCTACCTTCAATGAATGGTGTACCATGACACCCAGGTCTCGTTGCATCTCCCCTTTTCCTAATCGGCCACCATTCAGATAATAATCTACCCTCCTGTTTTTGCCGCCAAAGTGGATAACCTCACATTTATCCACATTATACTGCATCTGCCATGCATTTGCCCACTCACCCAACCTATCCAAGTCACCTTGCAGCCTCCTAGCATCCTCCTCACAGCTAACACTGCCCCCCAGCTTCGTGTCATCCGCAACCTTGGAGATGTTGCATTCAATTCCCTCGTCATTAATATATATTGTAAATAGCTGGGGTCCCAGCACTGAGCATTGCGTTACCCCACTAGTCACTGCCTGCCATTCTACCACATGTGATTTTTTTTTTTCTATTACAAATCTCAAAATGTGGAGTACAGAGGCAAATAAATAAATGATGGGTCTTTGTCCCAAACATTATGGAAGGCACTGCATGTCCTCTGGTTCTCGATTTCCCTACTCGTGGCAAGAGAACCTGTGCATCTACCCTTTCTGTCCTGGGCCTCCTCCATGGCCAGAGTGAGTCCCACTGCAAATTGGAGGATCAGCACCTCATATTTCGCTTGGGCAGTTTACACCCCAGCGGTATGAACGTTGCCTTCTCCAATTACAGGTAGTCCCTGCTTTCTCCCTCCTTCCCCTCCCCAGCTCTCCCACAGCTCACTGTCTCCGCCCCTTCCTTTCTTCTTCCCGCCCCCCCCCCCCCCCCCCACCTCCACATCAGTCTGAAGAAGGGTCTCGACCCGAAACGTCACCTATCTCCTTCGCTCCATAGATGCTGCCCCACCCGCTGAGTTTCTCCAGCATTTTTGTCTACCTGTGCGTCTATTCCCTGCCACGGTTTTGAACACCACCATGAGATCGCCCCGCATCCTCCTGCCCTCCAATGAGTGGAGTCCTAGACTGGTCAACCTCTTGGAGAAGGTGGAGAGGGGATGCGGGGCGATGTCACCCCTCTTTTACCTGGCCAGAGCAACGTCTCGTCCCCCAGGGTGCCCACGACATCCAGCGACGACAGCATCAGCGAGGCGCTGCCTTCGAAGATCCGACCTGAGGGGGTGGGGGACACAAAACCAAGAGACTAGTGGCATTGGAGAACATGGCGCACACACGGGCACTGTAGACACAAGGGCACGTCTCAGTGGGAAATGCACGCACTCTCTTCGCATCAGTTTACTGTCGCATGTACTGAGTTACAGTTTTGCGCGCTATCTCAGTCCGCCTGGACCTACCTAACACTTTAACTCCCCCTCCCATTCCCACATGGACCTTTGTGCCCTGGGCTGTCAGAGTGAGGCCCAATGGAGGAACAGCACCTCATAATTCGCTTGGGCAGCTTACACCCCATCCGTGCGAACACTTACTTCTTTAACCTCACGGAACCCCCCTCCCCCCGTCACCCAACAAACAGCTAACAATGGCCTGAATAAGAAGGAACTGCAGATGCTGGAAAATCGAAGGTAGACAAAATTGCTGGAGAAACTCGGCGGGTGAGGCAGCATCTATGGAGCGAAGGAAATAGGCGATGTTTCGGGTCGAGACATCTCTCATTTCCCTTTTCCCCAACTAGTCTGAAGAAGGGTCACGACCCGAAACGCCGCCTATTTCCTTCACTCCATAGCTGCCGCCTCACCCGCTGAGTTTCTCCTGCATTTTTGTCCACCTGCTTACAAAGGCCTATTTCCTTTATCATCGTTACATTTTTTTACATATCTTTCATTTATTGTTCTTTATCTCTCTACATCTTTGTCTACATATCTCTTTTCCCTAACTAGTCTGAAGAAGGGTCTCGACCCGAAACGTCACCCATTCCTTCTCTCCAGAGATGCTGCCTGTCCCGCCGAGTTACTCCAGCTTTTGTGCCTGCCTTCGGTTTAAACCAGCATCTGCAGTTCCTTCCTACACATAATAACTAACCAGCCTGACCCGCTGAGTTCCTCCAGCACCTTTGTGTTTTTTTAGTCACGCAGCATAGGAACAGGCCCTTTGGTCCATCTTGCCCATGCCAACCAATTTGTCCCACCATCACCTATCTGCCTATCCCGCCTACCTGCATTCTATAAATGTCTATCCATGTGCCTTTTAATAGACACAAAATGCTGCAGTAACTCAGCGGGACAGGCAGCATCTCTGGAGAGAAGGAATGGTTGACGTTTCGGGTCAAGACCCTTCTTCAGTGGAAACCCACGCGGTCATTGGGAAATCGTACAAACTCACAAATCGCACCAGAGGTCAGGATCGAACCAAGGTCTCTGGTGCGATGAAGCAGCTGCACCACTGTACAGTAGTGGTCGGGAACGGCATTCCCAGGGAAGCGATCGTTCTCAAGGCATGTCGGAGAGGAGAGTGTATAAAATCACGTGGGTAGATGCACAGAATCTCTTGCCCAGAGTGGGGGGAAATCGAGGACCAGAGGACACAGGTTCAAGGTGAAGGGGAAAAGATTTAATAGGAATCTGAGGGGTAACTTTTCCACACACAGGGTGGTGGGTGTATGGAACGAACTGCCAGAGGAGGTAGTTGAGGCTGGAACTATCCCAACGTTTAAGAAACAGTTAGACAGGTACATGGATAGGACTGGTTTGGAGGGATATGGACAATGCGCAGGCAAGTGGGATTAGTGTAGCTGGGACATTGTTGGCTGGTGTGGGCAAGTTGGTAATCTGAGGGGTAACTTTAATAGGAATCTCAGGGGTAACTTTTCCATACACAGGGTGGTGGGTGTATGGAACGAGCTGCCAGAGGAGGTGGTTGAGGCAACATTTCATAAGCAGTTAGACAGGTACATGGATAGGACAGGTTGGACCAAGGGATATGGACCAAACGCAGGCGAGACTAGTGTAGCTGGGACATGCTGGAGGTGTGGGAAAGAAGGGCCCGTTTCCTGACATTGTGGCACGACAGCACTCACCACAGCCGGAGAGGAAGACTAGATCTCCGGAGAAGAGGCAGGCGGGACTGTTGTACGGCTCCCCGTCCAGGACATAGATCATGTGACCCACGGTATGGCCGGGCGTGAAGAGAGCCTGGAACCGCAGATTGCCCACTTCAATCGTCTCCTTGTCCAGAATGGGGCTGAGGAGAAAACCACCATTACTCAACTTGGGCCACAGCAAGACACTCGTTCATTCATCATCACAAAGAATATGGGGGCGTCATCGGGTATGGCTGCCCAGCCTGCAGCTGTTAATCCTTTCACCCTTTTTAAAAAAACTTTTAGCGTGTTGAAAATTTTGTCTTGGAGGTTTTCTAGTCTTTTTATGTGGGGGGTGGGAAGAGAGGAAAATGTATTTCTCAGTCCCTACCCGGTCGGAGATGCGTCTTTCATCCGAGCCACATATTTAACCCTCCCTCGCGGCCTACCACCTGGACTGGAGCGGCGTTTCCTGCCGGGACCATCCAGAACTTTAGCTTCACCGGCGGCGCAGCGCTGAAGCACCATCACGGAGCTGGCGATGCCAGCTGCGGGCGGCGCTGACTTTGAACACCGCGGAGCCTGGGATCTTTCGCCGAGATCGCCAGTGTTGGAGCGCCGAACAGCGTGACCTGTGGACTTCGGGAGCCGCAGTCTCTGGCAGCATACGGCCGTTCCAGACACTCGAAGCCGCTGAGAGCGTTCTCCCGACGCTGGAGCTCCATCATCCGGCGAGAGGGCCTGAAACATCGGGCCGCCGTCGCGGCGACTGCGGAGGCCTCAAATAGGCCCCGACCACGGTTCAACACAGAGGAAGAGGACTGGACTTTGCTGCCTTCCCTCACAGTGGGAACCATTGTGGGGGATGTTTTTATGTTTAATGTTAAATTCTTTAATGTTGCGTTTGATTTTTATTGGTGTGCTGCAAATTGCAACTCAAATTTCACTGCACCAATTGGTGTTTGTGACAATAAATGTCCTTTGTATCGTTGAAAAACATTAGCGACGCAGTGGCGCTGGTTTCCAATGGGAACGGTGACGGACACACCACACATCTCTGTCCTCCAGTTCCTGCGGACTTCCGCCGCTGGAAGTATAGGATTTTACACTGTGTGTGTGGGTGTGTGGTTTATCATCGTTCCTTACAATGCTACGTACAACAGTGATCTCAACCTACTCAAGTGTGGATGGCCATTGGCTCGTTAGCTCATCCGCCCTTTGACGGGTCTTGTTTTTGGCCCTGCTGGGGGTCCACAGCCCCCTCCTCACCTGGCAAACCAGGTTGGGGAGACGGTTTAGTCGCCGACTACCCGACTAAACTCACCCCCCCCCCCCCCCCCGCCCCTTCAAACATTGCCATGTCGAGTCTGAAGAAATTTCAGAAATGCGCATCATTCTTAAACATCGGCGAGACCAGAGATCGAACACCATCAGAACCTGTGGAATTCTTTGCCACAGACGGCTGTGGCGGCCAAGGCAATAAATATTTTAAGGCAGTGATAGAATCTTGATTAGTACAGGTGTCAGAAGTTACGGGGAGAAGGCAGGAGAATGGGGTTGAGAGGGAGAGATACATCAGCCACAATCGAATGGTGGAGTAGACTTCATGGGGCCGAATGGCCTAATTCTGCTCCTATCACTTATGATCTTCGCTCAGTCCGATCTTCCAGTTGCTAAACACTAATTCTCCTTCCCATTCCCACGCTGACCTTTCTGTCCTGGGCCTCCTCCACTGTCAGAGTGAGGCCCAGCGCAAATTGGAGGAACAGCACCGCATATTCCGCTCGGGCATCTTACACCCCAGTGGTATAAATATTGATGTCTCCAACTTCAAGTAACCCTTGCATCCCCTCTCTCTCCATCCCTCCCCTATCCAAGCTGCACCATCTTCAAAGTCATCTTGTCGTGTCTCATTGTCTGTAACATGTTTTCAACTAGGCCACAGGTACCAATGGCCCGTTTCATTTATCATTGTCACTTTTTTTGCATTTTTTTTCATTCGTTTGTTCCACATCTCTCCACATCACCGTCTATATCGCTCGTTTCCCTTTCCCCTGACTTTCAGCCTGAAGAAGAACCTCGTCTCAAACGTCATCTAGTCCTTTTCCCCAGAGACGCTGTCTGTCCCGCTGAGTTACTCCAGCTTTTTGCGTCTATCTTCGGTTTAAATCAATGGCTGCAGTTCCCTCCTAAACATAATTCAGCATAATGGGCCTGTCCCACTTATGTGGCTTACCAACCAACACACACTAGGGACAATTTTACATATATTTAAAATACCAAGCCAATTAACCTGCAAAACCTGTGTGTCTTTGGAGTGTGGGAGGAAACCAGAGACCTTGGGGGGAAAAAACCCACGCAGGTCACGGGGAGAACGTACAAACACTGTACAGACAGCACCCGTAGTCAGGATCGAACCCGGGTCTCTGGCGCTGTGAGGCAGCAACTCTACCGCTGCGCCACCGTGCCGCCCTTTGTGTTTTATAAAAATTCAATGAGCTTTTTCTTTATTTATTATATTATGTATGGAGTGGTGTGTTGTTGCTGTGAGGAAGAATGTCATTGTTTTGTGTGGGTGCATAAGGCAATAAGTTTGTGTGGAGGAAGGAACTAGAATGCTGGTTTACACCACAGACACAAAATGCCACAGTAACTCAGCGTGACAAACAGCAGCTCTGGAGAGAAGGAATGGGCGACATTTCAGGTTGCGAACCTTAGTCATAGAGTAATCCAGCGTGGCAACAGGCCCTTCATCCCAACTCGCCCACACCAGCCAACAATGTCCCAGCTACACTAATCACACTTGCCTGCGCATTGTCCATATCCCTCCAAACCAGTCCTATCCATGTACCTGTCTAACTGTTTCTTAAACGTTGGGATAGTCCCAGCCTCAACTACCTCCTCTGGCAGCTCGTTCCATACACCCACCACCCTCTGTGTGAAAAAGTGACCTCTCTGATTCCTATTAAATAATTTCCCCTTCACCTTGAACCTATGTCCTCTGGTCCTCGATTTCCCTACTCTGGGCAAGAGACTCTGTGCATCTACCCGATCTATTCCTCTCATGATTTTGTACACCTCTATAAGATCACCCCTCATCCTCCTGCGCTCCAAGGAATAGAGACCCTGCTGCTCAACCTCTCCCTGTAGCTCACACCCTCGTGTCCTGGCAACATCCCCGTAAATCGCTTCAGAACGCTTTCATGCTTGACAATATCTTTACTATAACACGGTTCCTAGAACTGAACACAATATTCTAGATGCGGTCCCACCAACGTCTTATACAACTGCAACATGACCTCCCAACTTCTATACTCAATACTCTGGCTGATGAAGGCCAAAGTGCCAAAAGCCTTTTTGTTCACCTTATCTACCTGCGACTCGACCTTCAAGGAACCATGCACCTGTACTCCTAGATCCCTCTGCTCCACAACACACCCCAGAGGCCTACCATTCACTGTGTAGTTCCTGCCCTTGTTCGACGTCTCAAAATGCAACACCTCACACCTCTCTGTATTAAATTCCATCAACCATTCCTCCGCCCACCTGGCCAATCGATCCAGATCCTGCTGCAATCGTTCACAACCATCTTCACTATATGCAAAACCACTCACTTTTGTATCCTCAGCAAACGTGCCAATCTTGCCCTGTATGGGTGGGTAAAACCACCTTGAATCTACTTCAGACAGTGTTCAGTGACAATAAGTACATAAGTGATAGGAGCAAAAATAGTCCATTCAGCCCATCTAGTTTACTCCGCCACTCAATCATGGCTGATCAATATTTCCCTCTCAACCCCATAACCCCCCGACACCCTTATTAATCAAGAATCTGTCAATCTGTGCTTTAAATATATCCATTTACTTGTCTGTGGCAATGAATTTCACGGATTCACCACCTTCTAACTAAAGAAATTCCTCCTCATCTCCTTCCTAAAGGAACGTCTTTTAATTCTGAGGCTGTGCCCTCTGGTCCTAGACTCCCCACTAGTGGAAACATCCTCTCCACATCCACTCTATCCAGGTCTTTCACAATTCGGTAAGTTTCAATGAGTTCCCCCCTCATCCTTCTAAACTCCAGCGAGTACAGGCCCAGTGCCGTCAAACGCTCATCATAACCCAATCATTCCTGGGATCATTTTCGTAAACCTGCTCTGGACCCTCTCCAGAGCCAGCACAGACTTCTTCAGATATGGGGCCCAAAACGGCTCACAATACCCTAAATTGTCTAACCAGCGCCCTCATAGAGCCTCAGACTTGCATCCCAGTTTCTGCTCATGCTGAACTAATCTGGGGAGAGCGGTGGCAATCTACAAACTGGTAGAGCTGCTGCCTCACAGCACAAGAGACACGGGTTCAATCCTGACCACAGGTGCTTCATATCCCTCCATATCTTAAAGCCTCTTAAACGCCACTATCGTATTTACCACCACCACCACCACCACCCCCAGCAGCTTCAGGATCCCCGTTGTCACTCTCACTTGAAACTTGTGCCCTCTAGACCAGGGTTCGGTAACCTACGGACCCTGGGCCGAATGCGGCCCCTTTCCCTGAAATCATCCGGCCCGCAGGCGGATTATTTGTCGTAATAATCCGGCACGCAGACTTCCGTCATCGCCCATACCTCACGGGCCTGAGGCCGCGGCGCCCAGGCACGGTGACGCAAGGATGCAACGCAGCGTGCGTTGGCGGCCGCAAAGGCACAGCCGCTGAGCAGCGCAGAGGAGTGACACGGAGCTCTGGCTGTACCGCATCCTGCGCAAATCCGCCGGCACGGCCGCGCACCTTCTGTGTCTGGGCTTCACTGTCGGGATCGGGGTTGTCAATAGGCCGGGGACGAGTGAGTGTGAGTATTTGAGCCACCGCCTTCAGGACAGAGCCAAGGCAATGGTCCGTAGGTGCGCCATGTTGGCGAGCGCCCGTAACTACGTACCCCATGTTGGCGAGCGCCCGTAACTAGGCATGCCATGTTGGTGAGCGCCTGTAACTAGGGACGCCATGTTAGTGAGCCCCCTTAACTAGGGACGCCATGTTGGCGAGCGCCCGTAACTACGTACCCCATGTTGGCGAGCGCCCGTAACTAGGGATGCCATGTTGGCGAGCGCCCGTAACTAGGGACGCCATGTTGGCGAGCGTCCGTAACTAGGGACGCCATGTTGGCGAGCGTCCGTAACTAGGGACACCATGTTGGCGAGCGCCCGTAACTAGGGGCCAGTGCTCCGGGTGGCGTACTCGAAGGGGCGGGATCTATGTGAACTCGTGATTTGATGCCTGCCATCCAGGGCGGTATCCATGTGTACACGTGATAGATGTGGCCCACCATCCGCACACAGATATGCGTCCCGGCCCCATGCGTCCCAGCTCTTATAATAGGACTGGACAAGCTAGATGCAGGAAAAATGTTCCCAATGTTGGACGAGTCCAGAACCAGGGGCCACAGTCTTAGAATAAAGGGGAGGCCATTTAAGACTGAGGTGAGAAAAAACTTTTTCACCCAGAGAGCTGTGAATTTGTGGAATTCCCTGCCACAGAGGGCAGTGGAGGCCAAATCACTGGATGGATTTAAGAGAGAGTTAGATGGAGCTCTAGGGGCTAGTGGAGTCGAGGGATATGGGGAGAAGGCAGGCACGGGTTATAGATTGGGGACGATCAGCCATGATCACAATGAATGGCGGTGCTGGCTCGAAGGGCCGAATGGCCTCCTCCTGCACCTATTTTCTATGTCTGTCCATGTATATGCAGAACAAGGTTGCACACCCCTGCACTAGACTTTGACATTTCTACCCTGGGGAAAAGGTCCTTAATGTTTGAAGTGATCCATTTTCCAGAACCACGGCCTTTCAAGATATTTATTTTTTTTGCATTGATTATAAGCAAAAGTATGACGAGCTTTAGTTTAGTTGAGTTTAGTGATAAAGCATGGAAACAGGCCCTTCTGCCCACCGGGTCTCTGTCTCTCGCGCTACGCCACAGTGCAGCCCTCAACCAAATTCTGCCATCTGCAACCAAGTTCAAGAGGTCGGGGGAACTTGCGGACGAAAGCAGCAACTGCTGGCTGCCGATTGTGAAAGAGGACGTCTTTGCCCAGCCGTCGCTGGTTAGCAGTCTTGACAAAAAGCTCCCACTCTCTCTGGGCCCCAGTCGGGGCTCGCTAAGCCAACAGCGTCTCTTGCTGCACAGTGTGACTGATGCTCTCTCAGGGCTCCAGCTTTTACGAGCTGTTCACTGCAGGAGGAATGTAATTAAAGCCAGATGCAAACTGCTTCCCGGCGCTCAATTCAGCCAAGCTTAATGAGGCAGAGGAGGGGGGGGGGGGGAAGAAGGGACACTGAGGCTAGTTTAGTTTAGTTTGGAGATTAAGTTTTTTTTAAGTCTATGAATAAGTTTATTGGCCAAGTATTCACATACAGGGAATTTGCCTTGGTGCTCCACCCGCAAGTAACAACATGACATACAGTGACAGTTACGAATGAAACATAAAATATTAAACATTAGTAATAAAACATTATCGATTGAACATGTGCATTAAATAAAATACCAGAGCAAAAGGAGGCTACAGATTTTTGGCTGTTGAGTAGAGCAACTACTCGTGGATAAAAACTGTTTTTATCTCTGGCTGTGGCAGCTTTGACAGTCCGGAGTCGCCTTCCAGAGGGAAGTGATTCAAAGGGTTTGTGGCCAGGGTGAGAGGGGTCAGAGATGACCTTGCCCGCTCGCTTCCTGGCCCTTGCAGTGTACAGTTCGTTCATCGATGGAGGGAAGGTTGCAGCCAATAACCTTCTCTGCTGATCGGACGATTCGCTGCAGCCTCCGGGTGTCGTGCTTGGTGGCTGAGCCAAACCAGACCATGATGGAGAAGGTGAGGACAGACTCTACGATGGATGTAGAATTGGGCCATCGTTGCCTGTGGCAGATTGTGCTTCCTCAGCTGCCGCAGGAAGTACATCCTCTGTTGTGCCTTTTTGACTGTGGAGTCGATGGCAGCCCCCCACTTAAGGTCCTTGGAGATGATGGTTCCCAGGAACTTAAGACTCCACAGATGTGACTGTGGTGTTGTTGATGGTGAGTGGGGTAAAGGGAGGGGGAGCTCTTCTAAAGTCTACAATCAATTCCACTGTCTTAAGAGCATCGAGCTCTAGGTTGTTGCGTTGGCACCAGGACGCCAGCTGTGACACTTCCTGTCTGTAGGCAGATTCCTCCCCATCCTGGATCAGTCCAATCAGGGTTGTGTCGTCCGCAAACTTGAGAAGCTTGACAGAGGAGTGAGTGGATCCCACACCAGTGAATCCCACACGTACACACTAGCTGACACACACACTAGGGACAATTTACCTTCATACCAAGCCAATTAACCTACAAACCTGCATGACTTAAATGTGGGCGGAAACCGGACGTCCCGAAGAAATCCCATGCAGGTCGCGGGGAGAACGTACAAACTCCGTACAGACAGCGCCCGTGATCGGGATCGAACCCGGGACTCTGGCGCTGTGAGGCAGCAACTCTACCGCTGCGCCACCGTGCTGACCTTAGTGGTTGGAGGTGCCACTAGTTGTGAAGCCCATGCCTGCTTGCAACTCCCGAAGATGTGGTGAATGACAGACGTGACTCTGAAATGGTTAAGCCCCTGTCCCACTGTACGAGGTAATTCAAGAGCTCTCCCTAGTTTAAAAAAAATCAAACTCGTGGTAAACGTCAGAGCTCACGGACTTCTCGTAATGGCTCATAATGCTCACGGCAGGTACTCGGGAAACGCGGTAACTTGTGAAGTTTTTTTTATGCTGTGAAAAATGTCCACGAGAGCCCCGAGTACCTACGCACGGCTATTACCGTAATTCTCCGAGTTCAAATCGGGAAACTCGGGAGAACTCTTGAATTACCTCGTACAGTGGGACAGGCCCTTTAGGGTATTATGGAGCTTAGAGCTCAGTGCAGAACTGAATAGAACCTTGCTCAATGGCGATGCCTTAAGCCCAGGGGGCGGCAACCCGAAATCATCCGGCCCGCAGGCATATTTGTTTTTCAATTCGTTTTTGCAACCTGGAAACTGCAGCCAGTCCCGGGGCACACAGGGACCTGGAAACTGCAGCCAGTCCCGGGGCACACAGGGACCTGGAAACTGCAGCCAGTCCCGGGGCACACAGGGACCTGGAAACTGCAGCCAGTCCCGGGGCACACAGGCAACCTGGAAACTGCAGCCAGTCCCGGGGCACACAGGCAACCTGGAAACTGCAGCCAGTCCCGGGGCACACAGGGACCTGGAAACTGCAGCCAGTCCCGGGGCACACAGGCAACCTGGAAACTGCAGCCAGTCCCGGGGCACACAGGGACCTGGAAACTGCAGCCAGTCCCGGGGCACACAGGCAACCTGGAAACTGCAGCCAGTCCCGGGGCACACAGGGACCTGGAAACTGCAGCCAGTCCCGGGGCACACAGGGACCTGGAAACTGCAGCCAGTCCCGGGGCACACAGGCAACCTGGAAACTGCAGCCAGTCCCAGGGCACACAGGGACCTGGAAACTGCAGCCAGTCCCGGGGCACACAGGGACCTGGAAACTGCAGCCAGTCCCGGGGCACACAGGCAACCTGGAAACTGCAGCCAGTCCCGGGGCACACAGGGACCTGGAAACTGCAGCCAGTCCCGGGGCACACAGGCAACCTGGAAACTGCAGCCAGTCCCGGGGCACACAGGGACCTGGAAACTGCAGCCAGTCCCGGGGCACACAGGCAACCTGGAAACTGCAGCCAGTCCCGGGGCACACAGGGACCTGGAAACTGCAGCCAGTCCCGGGGCACACAGGGACCTGGAAACTGCAGCCAGTCCCGGGGCACACAGGCAACCTGGAAACTGCAGCCAGTCCCGGGGCACACAGGGACCTGGAAACTGCAGCCAGTCCCGGGGCACACAGGCAACCTGGAAACTGCAGCCAGTCCCGGGGCACACAGGGACCTGGAAACTGCAGCCAGTCCCGGGGCACACAGGGACCTGGAAACTGCAGCCAGTCCCGGGGCACACAGGCAACCTGGAAACTGCAGCCAGTCCCGGGGCACACAGGGACCTGGAAACTGCAGCCAGTCCCGGGGCACACAGGGACCTGGAAACTGCAGCCAGTCCCGGGGCACACAGGCAACCTGGAAACTGCAGCCAGTCCCGGGGCACACAGGGACCTGGAAACTGCAGCCAGTCCCGGGGCACACAGGCAACCTGGAAACTGCAGCCAGTCCCGGGGCACACAGGGACCTGGAAACTGCAGCCAGTCCCGGGGCACACAGGCAACCTGGAAACTGCAGAAAACTAATTGAAAAACAAGTGCAAACTATGTATTATTAGTATGCATTAATACTAATTTTACTTCGGAGTCACGTGAGTGACTACGTGAAGACCCCGCCAGCACGCATGCGCGACATATCGTTGAACGCATTGCGAAGCGACAGGCAGGAGGAGCGCCGCTCCTCCAGCGTAAGTTTAAAAACAGGCCCAGGTAAGTCTTACCATTCCTGAGGTCGTCGTCGGCTCTGTGTTGTTTGCATTAGAGCGCATCAACATGGAGTCCAGGACAAAGTCCAAAAGAGCCGCTGCCAAAGTTGCTGCTGAGGACTGTGAAGGAAGCAGCCAGCAGCGGTCGGGTTCTCCTGAGTTGCCGGTTCAATCCGCAGCCCCCGACTTCAGGCCGCTACAGCCCGCAGGTGCTCCTCGGACTGGCGGCAAAGCCACCCGGAAGTCGGGCAGGTCCGCTGACTCGGCTGAGTCTGGACGGAGGTCATCTGGACGGCGGTCGACTGTCCCGCATGGAGCGGATGGTGAAGCAGTTGCTCCAACGTGACCTGCTGTAGCAGGGGTATGGTCACAGTGGGTCTCTTAGCAGACCCACGGCAGCATACTTATTAGGACTGCCAAATGTCTCGCCCTCCTTGCAGGGGAGCATAAGGTGTCAGAACTGGGCTGTCTCTGAAGAGGGCAGCATGGCTGAAGATACACCTATGCTAAGGATGCCAGAACAGGAGCTATTGGGAATGGTCACGAAATTTGCAATGTTTCGGGTATTCTGGTTGTGCCGACTGGCCTACTCAACCATGGTTCCCTGTGGTACTGGACATGGTCTCAGAACCATGCATCCCAATAACTAAACGTCCGAGTTTATTGGTACACTCTGTGACAGGGGAGAATCACCCATGCCATGACCGGATAAACCTATTGGTTTGCAGGATTTGAAAAGGCCACTTCTGGATTTTGGACTCTCGGACCAAACAATCAATGTCATCACCGCATCGTGCAGGGAGTCCACCAGGAGAGAGTACCTCACTTGCGTGAAGAAATGGGAGGTGTTCTGCCCAAAAACGAACACCGCATATGACACAGCCACCATCACTGAAGTGCTGGAGTTCCTGGCAAGCCTTCAGTTTGATGAAGGTTTGAGCTACAGTGCCATCAACTGTGCCAGAAGTGCCCTACCCAACTATCTCGGACGAGGTTGCGATCACCTTACAGTGGGGTCTCACCCTTTGGTGTCAAAACTAATGAGGGGAATATTTAATTCAAATCCCCCCAGGCCTAGATATTCCCAGACCTGGGATATCGGCATTCTACTAATCATGCTCCGAGGGTGGGCACCAATAACGTCCCTTTCATTGGACAAATTGACCTACAAAATGGTAATGCTGATGGCACTCGTGACGGCGCAACGGGTCCAGTCCCTACACAAGCTAAGTCTGGACGCCATGGTTATAACCAACAAAAAGGTAACTTTCTTTATACAGGGGTTACTCAAACAAAACAAGCCTGGATCATCTGGCCGAAAGTTGGATTTCCTGGCTTACCCCGTAGACAGCCGTTTATGCATAGTGACCCACCTTTTACGCTACATGGAGGTCACCAAGTGTCTCAGGGGCACGGAGAGGGCTCTACTTATAAGTCACAAACGTCCTCATCACAGAGTCACCGTGCAAACCATTCAAGATGGTTAAGGGTGGTATTGGGTGGAGCGGGGGTGGACACTAACGCGTTTAAATCTCACTCCACCAGGGCTGCATCCATATCGGCGGCAAGGATGATGGAAGTTCCAATGGACCACATCCTTGCAACGATAGGTTTCAGCGGTTTTACAATAAACCCATGGCCACGCCCAAGACGTTTTTCCGACAGAATATTAAGTTCTGTGTTATAATTTCCCCGATGTAGGGGTATTATTATTTGGTATTGTTAAATAAATACCCTTTTATTTTTCAGCACAGTTTCATGTCTGAAATACGTTAACATACTTCCTCCATTTGTCATTATGGCAGTGTGTGAGCTTTCTTTCTCGTTCTAGGGCATGAAATCACAGAGCTTTGAAATCTTCACGTAGTCACTCACGTGACTCCGAAGTAGAATAGTAAGATTAAATGAGAACTTACCAGTTTGAAGTTTGATCTTTATTTTATGAGGAGTTACGATGAGGGATTACGTGCCCTCCGCTCCCAAACCCTCTATTATGAAGGTCAACTGGTATGCTAGTTCTCATATCTTACTATGTTAGTCAACTCTGGTATCTGTGATTTCACACCGCTGCTTTGAAGAATGTCGCGCATGC